>JAODAL010014108.1:0-88635 GCA_025379985.1 Phyllomedusa bahiana
TCTTAATTTTAAAAGAAAACAAATTTCCCCATTAAATATCCTTAAATGTTGGGATAATCACTTCTCCTCCTCCTCTTGGTCACAGACACACCTCCATTTAGTAGACCAGTTCTTCCATGACAATGGGGACCTTAAAGGGGATGTCTCATGTCGAGAGTTAAGCCTACCTTTGTCCTGTTTTCATTCTCTGATTTTTGAAAATGAGGGCGGGCTATTTTCTTCAAAACCCTCTCCCCTCCCTTCCCCATAGGTGACGTCATCACTGTGTCCTGCTCGCTCCCGCTGCTTGCAGTAATTCATTCTGCATAAGCAAGGGGAAAGGCAGAGCTTCCTTTGATCAAGATAAAACAATAGACAAAAAATTTAGTTAGAAAGTTTTGTCCTGACCTGAAGTTCCCCAACTCCTGCCGCATTCCTCCCCAGTGATTTATTTGCATCCACGGAGAGTGGATGAACAGTTGCGTCCGGACTTTTTATCTTCTGGGTCATAAAACACTTAGTTCTACTGTGAGTAGAGCTATGTGTAACAAACTTCAACAACACCTGCCTGTTACTCTCCCCCCCACATGTGTAAAGGAGTAATAAATCATTAGCAGAGACATTAGCAGCCCAGCGCTTCAGCAGTTAACTCGGGAGGGAGGAGGGGAGTGACAGGCAGCCACTGAATGCCGTAACTCACTGCTCTGTGCGCTCTGTGCTGAGGCAGGAAGACAGGACGGAGAAGAGAGGGAGTGCGCCTGCGCTCCCGCCCGACCTGTATAAAAAAACCAGGAGACGGCAGCCTATAAAGAAAGAACAAGCAGGTGGTGCCCATAGGACCTGAGCAGGCTCAGGTGCCCTACAAGAAGAAGATATCTGGAAAACAGTGGGAAAATGGTAATTGATCTACATTGGAAAGTTGATTTTTTTAAAGATCTTTAAGCTGAAAACCAATCTTTGTAGTGAGACAACCCCTTTAAATCCTTTGCGGAACTTGAGCTCCCACCAAATATATCGGGTATCTTCTTTTTCCAATATTTACAACTACGCCACCTTATACAATCAATACATTGGCCCTCTGCCCGATCCATGGCCTCAGATTTTCATAGCTTTCTTTCTCAGAAAAAGGGCTTTAAAAAAGGCCTCTCAATTGTATACCATATGCTAATTGATAAGCAAGATTCTGGGAAATTCCCCACCATGATTAAGTGGGAAAAAGAACTAACCACAGAATTCTCCTTAGTACTGTGGAAAGAAGCACATCTGATTCCTTTAAAGCTTTCAAAATGCTTAAATCATACCAAGATGATGCAAAAAAATAATTTGCGCTGGTACCTCTCACCCTCACGTCTAGCCCATATCTACCCAGGCTCTTCCCGACCTTTGTTGGAAGCAATGTGGTCAAAAAGGCACATTATTACATCTTTGGTGGGGCTGCCCCCTTATTAAGCACCTGTGGGAAACAGTGTTTCACCTGCTATTCAAAATTACTGGATTCTGTCTTAAACCTACACCGGAATTAGTAGTATTAGACATAGGCTTATCAGACATTCCCCCTTCTTTGAGAACGATTTTCTTCCATATGCTAATGGCAGTAAGAACAGCTATTGCTGCATCTTGGAAATCTCCACAGGTCCCCTCACTTGCTGAAATAATTAACAGAGTTAACTTTAACTGTGCGTGTGAGTTGAAACTGGTTGACCCCCCACATGTCTGCTCTAAGAAGAGATCCCTATGGGAGCCCTGGCTTTCCTCCACATATAACAATAATACCTCTTTTTGACCTTCCCAGCCTCTATATTACACTCTGAATTTATTCATTCCAATATATGCATCTATGCTTATTTGTCCATGCACGCTGAATCTGTTTGTTTCTACCGCCGAGTTCAATCTTGTTCTCTTTCTTCCTATTATTGATATAACTTACTCATCGTAGGCATATGCCTTTCCTGTAATGATTCTTGACACAGCTTTGTTAACTCTGTATTTGAATTCGTTAATAAAGAATCATATGTTTAGAATAAAAACAGATGGTGGTAAACTTAAACTCAGCTTTGTTATATAAAAAAATCAATCCCTCCCACAACCCAACTACCACATCTTGTTTTCCAGAATGCCATGAAATCATTTTAAACTGCGTTTACGGTATATTAATAGTGAGTTTTTTATGCTAGATAATTAGGGCAACATGTATGAAAGGGTTTTTTGCCCTTTTTCTAGTGTACAATGCACCTAACTGAGCCGGCTACGATGTCTAATGCACCTAATGAATGTGTTAGGCGTATTGCTCGTAAGATTCGACACTTTCTAATGCGCCTAACATGAGGGGGCATTCTGGAGGCGTTATGGAGGCGTGTTGCACCACATTCGTAATATTAGACACATATATGAATGTATATAAACAAACTATTTGGAAAGTGCGCTGAATATACTGGAATAAAAATTAACCTTTATTAGAGATTATTAAAATAAATATTCCAAAACAAAAAAATAGATAATAGAAGAAAAAGACCACAGCACTACTAGATATATAGTGATATAAAAATTGTAAATGGAACCAGGGCAAAAAGGAAAGAATGTAGAAGGGAAAATGAGTACCACAGGATAAAGTGGTGTCCTACCTTAAACCCTACCTACAAAAACGTGGGAGAAAACGTCCCAATAAGGACGGTCCCACCTGGAACCTAGCCCTACCACTAATAGCTGTCCTCTTGACAAATATATAAATGAACAGGATAACGATATGTATATATAAAAAACACATCACCAAAAAAAAGTATCGCGTAAATTTATGTTACAGTGTATCCGAGAATTTGTGGTGAATTATAGTTAATGCAGATAATATGCACACCGCTATAACATCTCACTTACGATACCACCAAAATCCCGTATGTATAAATTAACACATCACCTAAGAAAGTATCGCATGAATATGCTACAATGTATCCAAAAGTTGCAGCAGAGTAATTGCTTTGAGTTTAAAATAGGCAAATTTAATATGCACACCGCTTTAGCCTCTAACTTACGATACCACAAGAATCCCAACATGTTTCGGCTCCCAACAAACGCCACCTCAGGGGAAAAATATAAGTGGGCTAAAAGGTGAAAAGAAAACACATACAAAGAATAAACTAAAAAATAATGACATGAAAGGACATAAAGTGTCACACCACTTAATGAATGCTTACCTATGGATGTTGTGCTGTTGTAAAGTTGTAAATGGAGCGTATGGCTCCAAAAACATATATGAATGTGGTTCAGCAAAAATAGGTGCATTACTGCTCCGACAGGCAGACCTATCTCAATGTGGTCTGCCTGAGCCTGAGGAGTCGAAGTGGAGACTAGATTTGCTGTAAAGGGGCAAAAATGTCCAATATTTCTCAAACTTTTAAAACCAGTACCATTAATAAAAAGCAATGTATTAAATTAGCAAAAAACTGTATAAAATGTAATTATTTATGAAAAAATTTTGATCACTTAAATTAATAAAAATTTTTGCTTTTTTTTAATTTAAAAGAATCTAAAACAAATTTTTAAAATTAAAAAAACATTGATTATGTTGTTCAGGATTTTTATATTTTAAAGTTTTTTACTACATTAAATTTGAAATTTATTTTTTTCTGTCTCAACCCCTTTTTTTTCTACATACACAAGACCAGCACAACCCCCCATTTCTTGCTGGGGGCCTGTGGTCCTTTAAAACAAGTTTAGTAACCCTAGTTTTTTATTCACTGACATTCTATTTCTAAATTTAATTTTCTTATTTCCAACTTTTCTAAACCTTAAATACAAAAAAAGGGGCATTTTCTTTTTGGGATTTGTGAAAGTCCTCCACTCCTTCTTGTAAAAATTCTATACCTTTTTTTATTTTTGTTTAAAATTCCATGACAAAAGTCAAGGAATTTTAAACTAAAATAAATAAAAGGGATAAATTTTTACAAAAGGAGCTGGGGGACATTCAAAAATTTTCATGAGAGTAAACAAAAAGTGCTTTTGAAAAACTGGACCGCCCCCGGGGCTCTTTGCTCCCAAACCACGTCTTTGGGGTCACAAACCCCTTTAAACAAGTGCTAAGGAACCTTCAAACGAGGTGAAGCGGGGTGTTTGTTTGCTTTTTATGCTTACTTAAGCGCTATGTTCCCCTTTAAACGCCTAACACAAAAGGCGAGGGGCGGGCGAAAATTTACACACCGGTTTTTTATTTTTAAACACACAAAAAACACTTTTTTTACATCAGGGGCATTTTTTACACTGAAAAACCCGGGCTCGACAATTCACATTGATGGGCCTTCCTTCAAATATGGGTTTTTTAATTTTCCAAATGATTTTTTAAAGCATTTAAAGGCCTGATAAAATCCCCGTGTAAAAATTTCCCCACTCAGCTGACAAAAAATCAAACACTCCTTTGTTTACTGGGGTCAGAACTTTTACTTATGGGGAAAAAAAAAAGTCGGGTTTCGAGCACTGGTTTCAAATTTATTGCTTTTTTTGGTTTTATTTACCTCCTGATAATCAGGCAGTGTTTAAAAATCCTGTTTTGGCTGGGCTGGTTGCCTTGCAAATTTTATTGGGTGCTCCCAAGTAAAAATTGGTTTATGAAATTTAATTTTCCCGATTTTTTGTATTAAATATAGAACCCCTGGTTTGGACTCATTTTAGGGAATTTAAAAAGGGGCAAAGAGGCCAATTTCTACTCAGAGACAGATATAGGGCAATATAGGCAAACTGAAGTTTTGCCATAGTATTGGTAATAGAAAGTGTTAACTTGGCTCTGCTTTATGCACATAGAATCAATTTAAACCGTAGGCAACTTTATTTGGCCCCCATATGCATTTAGAAAAAAAAAATTTGCTATTTAAAAATAAAATTTTATGGGACATGGCAAAAATTTATTTCACAAAATTTTCCTAAAACAGGGAATGCCATAAATTCAAATTTGGGAAAACAAACTGTTGATGACCCAAAAAAGGGGAATTTTATTCGATTTCATGTTGTTTTTGAGAAAAAAATCAGATGGGGGTTTTTTTATAGGTAGTAAACTTCTGGTTTTTAAATGTTTGCACAGGTTTCTAGGTTACTGGTTCCACAAACTTGTTATCTGATTGAGCAGACAGCTTTTAACGGGGGGAATCACCCAACAAAGGGGTGAGTCCGGGAAAAAACTAATTACTCTCACAAAAATTTCAGATAAGCCATGGTTTTTAGTCCCCCTAGCAGATGACCCATGTTTATGAAGAGATAAAAATCTCCCGCATTGTCAGGAAATAGTTCATACTTAAAGAACAGATATGTTAAACATTCTAAGCCCCTCCACAATCTTAAGGGGAGAGTGAAAGTAAAAAATGCTTGTGACTCAGTGAAACAGACCAGTGAGAAGACCCCTTTAAGAGCCTGAAGCAAGCATGGACCCGGAACACACACCATCCCCAATCTAATAGAAGCTTAAACACTCAACCCTATAGTCTAGAACCTTCTGTGGGGAGGTGGCGTTATGCTAAGCCTTTGTCTCTGAGTCCCCACCTACTATGAAGCTTAGCTGCTAACAGGTCTTCTATCTAAAAATAAGGGGGGACATGTTGAAAACTGTCCTGGCCCTAGATTGTTTGTTGCCTATAGAACAAATTTAAATTCCCCTTTATTTCATATAGTGCCTTTAAAAATGAAAAGGGAGCTCTGATTGGTGCTTGGGCAACAGAAAAATCTTGACCTAGACAATTTTCATGTATGTCCCCCACAGTGCTGTCTTTTCTCTAAACCAGGGCAAGAAGTTAGGACTTCTGTTCACTGGACTAAGGTCCAGGGCAGGACAGCTTTATTACAGAGCTTGATGAACACAGGCAGAAGCCTGGCAAAACTCAGTAGTACTCACATGGTGGAACCCCTGTAAAACACATTCAGAACTCCTGCACGACTAAAAACAAAAACAGGGGGTTTTTTTTTTTCTTTATCCCCCTGCTTTTAAAAACCCGTTATCATGCTTGCCGGCCCCAGAAAACCAAAAAAAACCCTTGGTGATACTTCAAAGCAGATTGAAATTGCACATTCACTAAAGTACAAGTGTTTTCACAGTCTGTAAGCCACATACAGGTATGACATTTTTAACCCTGTCTCATCCGACATTCTCCTGCTCTGGAATGCCAAGTGTTTTTTCCAACAGAAGGCCAAAACCCTAATAAGGCAGATGCCAAGTGCCCCATACAAGAGGGACAATCCTTACCGACTACAGATTGGGAAATCAAAAAAAAATACTAGACCCACACTCTGGAAATTGTCCCCATAACCTGTAATTATTTTTAAGAAAAATATTTAGGGAAAAGATCTTGAACTTGTTTAAATAAATTCTCATCAAAAACTTTTTGTAGTAGTGAGTTTCATAGTCTCACAACTTTTAGGGCGACATGTATGTATTTTGGCGCACATTAGTAGCATAGAATGCGCCTGAATCTATGAACCTGTTTTACTGTGGGTCATAGATTTAGGGCTTTCTAGCTACAAGAGCACTTTTGGTTTTCAGGAAAACCGCTTTTAGAGTTGTTACCTGTTCCACAGGATGCGCCTGATTTACAAATAAACGATAACTAAATATGTAGTGAAAAAATGTTTTAGAATCGATGGTACATTGAAAAATGTTCCAGAAAGCTCCCCATTCATTGCATTACAAAGTACCATGGACGCCCGATACTGCGCCTAATTTTGGAGTATGCCTGATGAAAAATATAGCGAACAGGGCTGCGCCAGTTTTTCGGGCTGAAAAAACGCCAGACTTCTGGCACAGCCCCGTATATGCATGTCGCCATAAGAGTGCAGACTCCACATCTATGATGATGGTGAAATGTTTTTTGGTCTAGACTAGAAATGTCCCCCTTATGGGTTAAGGTATAGGCGAAAAAAAATCAGTAAGATTTTGAACTGTCTTTTTTTATATTTTTACATGGTAATTAAATTGTATGCTGAATAACCCCACATTTTTGTATGCTGAATAGCCCCAAGTTTGATAGCCTGTCTTGGTACTGCAATCCACCCATTTCCCTAAACTAACTTGGTCACCCTCCTCTGCATCCGCTCCAGCTCAGACATGTTATTCTTATTTATTGGCACCCAAAATGGAGGAAATTTTTGTTCCGTTTTATACATTTCAGAAAATATCTACAAAGAGATTGACAATGTAATAGGCAAAAATCGTTGTCCATCCGAAGAAGACAGGAGTAAAATGCCCTACACAGATGCTGTAATTCATGAGATCTAGAGATTTTCTGATATTGCCCCTTTAGGAGTACCTCATGCTGTCAGCAAGGACACAACCTTCAGAGGACATCACATTCCAAAGGTACAGTATGTAGGTCTTCTCAACTTCTTGACTCAGTTCTTCCCAAATTCCTATTTTTTAATGCTACCCATATTTATAACCAGTCTTAAGCTTTACGGCTAAGCAAAGTACCTAGCTTCAGGGGATATCCAATGCACATTTAGGTAGTCTGGTCTTCTCAATGCCATACATTCAATAAACCACCACCCAGTTCTGGCTTTCAACATTTTCATTTTTAAAAATATATATATGTTCTCCATTTTTAGGGAAGTATGGTGTTAACAGTCTTGACCTCTGTCCTAAAAGACCACAAACAATTCAAGAACCCCCAAGAGTTTGATCCTGAACACTTTCTTGATGAGAAAGGTTGTCTTAAGAAAAGTGAAGCTTTTTTGCCATTTTCTGCAGGTAACAAAGATTATTTTTTTCATAGCTAAGTAGAAAAAAGGGACCCTTGTGGTCTCCATTGAGAGATACTTATTTCGGTTGCTATTATCTGTGGTAGAAAGGTTCTTTTTATTGACATGTCACAGTACAACTGCATTTCAGGAGTAAATGAAGACAGTAGACAGATGTGAATGCTCTGCTTACATAGAGTTTAGAGCATAGGTCTGGAAAGAAGGTCAATCTAGCTTCTTTACCCTCATTTTCTTCAGCAAGGCTGTGGTCATCTAAGAGGTGTGTTTGGGGTCGCTATCATGTTGGAATACTGCACTACAGCCCAGTTTCCAAAGGGAGGGGATCATGCTCTGTTTCAATACATGTTGGCACTCATGGCTCCCTCAATGAACTGTAGCTCCACACAGCCATGCAGCCCCAAACCATGACACTTCCCTCACCTGGCTGCCACCACACATTTGACACCATCTGTACCAATGAAGTTTATCTTGGTCTCCAGTAATCAATGTTCGTAGTCTCCTTGTCTTCAGCAAACTGTGTGTGAGCTTTCTTGTGCATCATCTTTAGACGAGGCTTACTTCTGGGAAGCCAGCCGTGCAGATCAATTTTATGTCATATGCAGTGTATGGTCTGAGCACTGACAAGCTGACACTTCACCCCTTTAACCTTTGCAGCAATGCTGACAGCACTCATACATCTATTTGGCAAAGACAATCTCTGGATATGATGCTGAGAACATGCTCTGAACTTCTTTGGTCGACCATTCTGAGTGGAAACTGTCTTCTGAGTGGAAACCGCTCTATAGTCTTGGACACCATGCTGCACTTATGTTGCAGGGTATTGTCAATCTTCTTATAGCCTAGGCCATCGTTATGTAGAGTAACAATTCTTTTTTTCAAATCCTCAAAGACTTCCTTGCCATGATGTGCCATGTTGAACTTCCAGTGATCAATATCAGAGACCGTGAGAGCAGTGACACCAAATTTAAACCACCTGCTTAACATTCACACCTGAGACCTTGAAACACTAACAAGTCACATGATGCTGTGGAGAGAAAATGGCAAATTGGGCACAATTTGTGTATTCTCACTTAGGGGTTTTCTCACATTTGATGCCAGCAGTTTAGATATTGCTGGCTGTCTGTTGAGTTATTTTAAGGGCACACCAAATTTACACTGTTATACAAGCTGTACACTGGCTACTTTACATTGTATCAAAGTGTCATATTTTCAGTGTTGTCGTATGAAAAAATACAATACAATATTTATAAAAATATGTGGTGTATAGTGGTGTAGTCACTTTTGTGAGATACTGTATATTTGATGTGTCTTTTGTCTACCAATACACAATAGCTATCTTGTATGTCACTGTCAAGGGTAAATTATAGTAAATGTGTCAGAGACCACACCACCTTTCACTGATTCCCTTCATGTTTCTGACAAGAGCACAGAAAATACACAGAAGCATCATACATTGAGATTCTGGTGCTGCAGAAAACTGGCGTATGTGCATCAATAAGTGTTCAATTACACTGCAGTTCCTTTACAGGGAAAATGAAGCATTACATGGTGCCCACTAGAATCACTTTCAACCTTTCTTGTAGAGATGCCAAACAATCCTGTAAAGTTTAGTTTGGCTTATTCTTATTAAATATGCTATTTTTATCCCTTTAGGAAAACGTGTGTGTTTGGGAGAATGCCTGGCTCGTATGGAGCTCTTCCTCTTTCTGACCACTATACTGCAGGAGTTTACTTTGGAGCCTACTATAGACAGAAAGGATTTGAACATAAGACCAGAGCCCAAGAGCAATGGTACAAGACCTTGTTCCTACCAGATGAATGTCGTGCCTCGTTTCTAAGCTGAAGACAAATTCTCTGCACAGAGGAAACCTAAAAGTTCTAGAACTTACAAAATAAAAAAGTGCTCAACTTTTTTTTTTAAAGGTCGTGATTGAAGAACAGATTAAATGCATGTCTTTGTCCAAAACTTCACACATAGTATTGCACTTCAGATTTTGTTAAATTTTAAAATACATTTTTAAGCAAATTTTGTCAAAATTCGGTTCAAGCTGAGTTAAGTTGCTGATATTTGGGTCGACCCAGGGAACAGATGAGTACAGCAATGATAATTAACTGAAGAACATGGTCACGATTGGATGTCAGATGATGAATATGAACCTAAAAACTAACCTGAGGATTTGTCTTTAATAGTCCACCTAAATACATGACAATGATTGTTCATGGAACTTGAAAGCAAACAGACTAATACCAAAATATTTTGAATGACTCTTTGCTCCAGATAGGCAGCAAGTACAGAAAAGATCATGGGACCATCAGGCACAATGCGGAATACCATACATTTTCATGTTTGTTACTGTTTTAAGCATAATAGTATTGTCTACAGATATTACTGAAACATGTAAAATATTTTGTTTGATAGTTCTCATGCACCATAAAGTGGTTGAGGCAGAAGGGACTGACCTCGGAAGCTTTGTAGTCTATTGTGATGACAGTTGCACTAATTGTCACATCACTTTATGGAAAGAATCAAGGGTCCAAAACAAAATGGGTGTTTTTTGGTTGTCCTTGTGATATTGTAATTGTACTGATGACTGCATATAGTCAAGTGTTGGGCTGACTAAGAGAGTTGTTAGCTGCTGTGTACCTGATACTAGTGTGCTGATGATAAAATGACTGACCTTACTAATGTGTGAGTTCAAAAATATGGTAACATCTGAAATTAGGTCACTTTGGCATTGGTGAATGGGCTTACACAATCTGATCAAAATATGCCCTAAGAACCTAAATTTTCATGTTTTCAGAATAGCAGCAAAGCAACTTAAAATTATTCATATATTCAGTGTTTACAAATATTTTACCATTTATAGTTTGCTGACGTATTTTTTGTGTGTTTACAGCTTACAAAGTAGCACAATGAGCTAAGTAGTTGCAAGTCTTACTTAGTAATATTAGGCACTGAAACATTAGGAACTGAGGGTATGTTGACCCACTTTGTCTCACTCCATGTACTCTTCAGGTGTACAAAGTAAAAAGAGCCTGGTTCCAAATTTCTAAACTTCAGAGTGGAACTCCAGATGTAGAATGCATTTGATAGGTGATCATACAATATATGAGATATACATTAGCCTTGTGTCAGTATATAACAGCAGGACTCATAATAAGGGCACGTCCCCACTGCACAGGACAAACCGGACGGTATCTGTCCTGTTTTGCGGTCGTCCCCGCGGCTTTTCCCCGTGCTGAGCGTGAAAAGCCCTCCCCCTCCACATTGACATGCACAGATTCCGTCCGGAAACCGGACGGAAGAATGTACATGTTCAATGTTTTGCGGCTGGACCGCGGGCGGAAAAATCGCCCGACGGAAAACCCGTGCAGTGGGGATTGCTGCACGGGTTTTCCATAGAGTACCATTGTGCTAGTTTTCGGCCGGTTTTTCAGGCGGTCTGAAAAACCGCAAACTGGCTGAAACACCATCCGAAAACCCATGCCGTGGGGACATGCCCTTACACTGAATAAAGATTGCAGATTAAAGTTGTGAGAGTTACAGGAAAAGGTATATAATAATTGTAGGCTACAATTTTAGCATCTGTGTTCCAGTCTTAGTATACTATACTGAACATCATTGTTTCAAGTTTCATGGTTCCCTAATTATAACACTTCCCTTCTGTCTCTCCCTAGTCTGTTATATATTGTAAAAATATAGGTGATTAGTATAAGATTGTTTATTTTTTTTCTAAATACTGTATGTAGAAAACTACAAATACATCCATTCACTAGTTCCAACTCCCTTCCTATACTATACTAGCCTGGTTTGTGCTAATAGGAATGTGAAGTCTGCAAAATGTATAGTTCTTTATATGGTAATATTGTAAAATATTATATTTAACATTTTCCCATGTTGAGGGTGAGACACATCAGCTCAAAGCTTCAAAACATACAAAAAAGTGTCCTGCACAGAAAGTGTGCACTTTGAAACAATAGAGCAAATGTAGTCCAAATAGGAATATTTTTGTTCTGTTGATGTCTAAGGGCCAGCCACGGTATCTGATAGAGCCCATCCTAAATACAGCTTCTATATTTTATATTCTCTTGAAATGAATTCCGATTGATGATGCTGTCCCAGAAAGTCCATATGCTGAAGATATAGATACTCGAGTACATTCCTTCCATATCAGTTCCTATTGTTATTCATGCAGCAATGTGGATCTGTCTCTTTGTACAGGCTTGGACAAACAATTTTTAGCTTATTGAGTCTTCAGCTGAGCTAATTATTTTGTGCACTTTTTACGTTTGAGTCTGCACAATAGCTATTACAATTTTGGAGAAGCACAGTAAGGTTTTAATTTTGACTTCCTCACTGAAGAACAATTAAACGTATTGCATAATGGTATAACTATCACTTTTTGCACACAATGGTGATTTATATAGCAGAATTTTAGCATCTGTTCATATCAATCAATAAAACAAAGAGGTGCCTAGCCTGGTAGGATGTCAGTAGAACAGAAATTTAAATTAACAAAATCTTTCTATCCACCACTTGGTCATTGGCCATGTTGATCTAATAAAAAAAAAGAAAAATCTAACTCCAGTCCATATCTCATTCAGCATAAGCTCTCCCAGGCCTCAAGATTTTGTTGGAGGAACAGTGGCAACACAGGTTCATGAATCCATATGCAGTGGTCATGTCCTCTTTTAACTTCTCTTTGGTCTCAAATCCAATCCCATATTAAAGAGACTATTGACCGAAATTTTCCCTTGTCCATAACATAGTGGTTTTTGACTAAAATCTCACTGATATTCACCTTGAATTTCAAACTATGGTTAATCAGCTTTCCCGTAGTCACAAACTGATTGCTGTGGGGTAAGTAACGTCACCCACCTTTCTTGGATGCTAGATAGTCTACCTAGTATACAGGAAAACTGGGTGATGCCACATTCCCCACGGCAATCAGAGTTACAATGGTGGGATAGCTGTGTACCTGCTGTGGGGGATGTACAGTACATATATAGAAATATATAAACCAAATTATATATAGATATTTGTACATGTATTACATAATTTATGGGATGAGGAAAGAATGTCTTTTTACCATGTCATAAACTGATTAGTGATTGTACTACACACTGCCAGCCTATAGAGGAAACCAGGGAGTGAAGTGGAGCAGAGATGCAGGAGGCATGAGGTGTACATGTCTGAAAATAATAATGAGCAGTGCTAGAAAGATGAGGGGGTAGATGCAGAGAAGTCCTAGATTATAACTGCAAGGTATTCTGGGACTTGTAGGAAATAGCTGCAGGAAAACTTCTGACACTCCCACAACCAGGAAGTGTCACTGATTTTATGTCAGATGAATAAGGAGGCAAAAGAAAAGAAACCCATGAAGGTAGCGGAATATTTTTACTTTTCAATATACACACTGTTCTATGATATCATTAAACTTCCAGATAGCCCCTCCAAGTCATATGATTCTGAGCAACAACACTAATTATCTTTATTGCTCCTTTCTACCTTTTTTCAACTTGTTATAATAAGATGCACTATGTTGGTATGTGATTATATATATATATATATATATATATATATATATATATATATATATATATCTTACACTGCTGTATCTTTGTTATTTGTTGTATTTCAGTGAAGTAACATCTTGTACTATTGTATGAAAAACAGGGAAAATAAAAAGGAAAAGTATTGGATGATGTGCTCCAATGACAGGTTCACCTATTGTTTTTAATGAATCAGGTGTGTACTGGCATCTGCTGTGATAAAGAACCGTGTCGCGTTAGAAATGATTAGCCAGAAGCATGCATCCTGAATTTTTTACCTTTTGTATGGAAGAATCTGTCCAGTAAAGATGTTATTTTAGCGCGTCTGGACTAGTGTTGAGCGATTATTATCGGCAAAGTTGAAATCGGCACGGTTTTTATGTTGATCGGATTTTTTCGATCGCGCGATAATTTAGATTAAAATCTGCGCATAATCTATTAATGTCGCGCCATTTTCAGCGCTTCCTGTCATTTTGGCGGCCAGCAAATCAGCTTAGAGAATAGAGCAGGGTGAGCTGGGTGTGCGACGTAATGACTAGGATGTGTATGGTTGTGATTGGCTGGAAAAATCACATGACCTCATTTTACATAGAACAGCCCTTCCTGTTCATGATCAGTGTGTGTCTGTGTATCATAAGAGCAGGACGTGTGCTCGGTCTCTGTCAAAACAGCTCAGCGAAACTGTTCTATTTGTTCACACAGACAACTATGCTATTAGCTGTGAACATTAGAACTTAGGTAGATTAGAGATTTTCAGTTTTTATTTACTTAGGCTGAGAATTTTAAAGGAGCATCTAGCACTGTACAGCCGCGGGGCGGGGGGCGGGCTGCTGCGGGCGAACACAGACAGACAGGCTGGCAGGCAGGCTTTTGAAAGGAGAGTGGATATTGTGCAGCCTATACTGTGCTTTGACCCTGCATTGCAATGGGTTTGATTAACAGTTTTTGGCCAGTTTTTGGTGAAATATTACTTGTATGTTGTGCAGCCTGTACTTATGTTAGGATACAGATCTTTTCTAGTAACTGCAGGTGTATTTGATAGGTGCAAAACTCAACTTTTATTATCCATATACATTTCAAATAGGTGTTTTTTTCACTTTGGTGCGGCCCAGCTTTGTTCATAGAGCCACCTTGCACTTAAATTTGAATACAGCAATTTTGTAGTCACCGCAGGTGTATTTATAGGTGCAAAAACCGCCTTTTATTATCCATATACATTTCAAATAGGTGTTTTTTTCACTTTGGTGCGGCCCAGTTTTGTTCATAGAGCCACCTTGCACTTAAATTTTAATACGGCAATTTTGTAGTCACCGCAGGTGTATTTATAGGTGCAAAAAACGCTTTTTATTATCTGTACACAATTTAATTAGGTTTTTTTTTTTCACTTTGGTGCGGTCCAGTTTTGTTCTTTAGAGCCACCTTGCACTTAAATTTGAATACAGCAAACTTTGTGAATTTTTTTCAACCGAAAAGGTTTTTATTTTTTTTAGGTTGCAAAAAAACGCATTTTTATTACAGTGTAACACGATTTTTAAATTAATTTTTTTTTTTTTTACTTTGGAGCGGCCAGTTTTGTTCATAGAGCCACCTTGCACTTAAATTTTAACACAGTAATTTTGTAGTCACCGCAGGTGTATTTATAGATGCAAAAAAATCATTTTATTATCCGTATACATTTCAAATAGGTGTTTTTTTCACTTTGGTGCGGCCCAGTTTTGTTCATAGAGCCACCTTGCACTTAAATTTGAATACAGCAATTTTGTAATCACGGCAGGTGTATTTATAGGTGCAAAAAACGCCTTTTATTATCTGTACACGATTTAATTAGTTGTTTTTTCACTTTGGTGCGACCCAGTTTTGTTCATAGAGCCACCTTGCACTTAAATTTGAATACAGCAATTTTTTAGTTACTGCAGGTGTATTTATAGGTGCAAAAAAAGCCTTTTATTATCCGTATACATTTCAAATCGGTGTTTTTTTCACTTTGGTGCAGCCCAGTTTTGTCCATAGAGCAACCTTGCACTTAAATTTGAATACAGCAAATTTGTAGTCACTGCAGGAGTATTTAAAGGTGCAAAAAACGCCTTTTATTATCCGCATACATTTCAATTAGGTGTTTTTTTCACTTTGGTGCGGCCCAGTTTTGTTCATAGAGTCACCTTGCACTTAAATTTGAATACAGCAATTTTGTCGTCACCGCAGGTGAATTTATAGGTGCAGAAAACACCGTTTGTTATCTGTATAATTTTTAAATAGCTGTATTGCACGTGGTGCGGCCCTAGTTTTTTTCAAATAGCCACCCTGTACGACAATTCTGATAGAAAAATTTTCTAGTAACTGTTCTCGTTTGTCATTGCTGCAAAAAACGCAATTTCTCATCCGTGTAACTTCTGAATAGTTTTATTGCGCTCGTTGAATCTCAGTTTGGCGCACTTGTATGATAGTTTGTTGAAAACTGTCAATTCCTAGTCCTACTGGGCAGTTGTAAATCCCTGGGACTGAAGGAAGAACACTGTTGATTTTGTCTTACGGTTCTTCCACCAGACCACATTTCACAGGTATTCGCAAGAAACTTTTCAGTTTCTAATCCTAGTTGGCTGTAGGAAATTAAAGGGATTTAAGGATAGCTGTGATTTGCTGTCTTTCAATAAGAGACTGTCAAAAA
This sequence comes from Phyllomedusa bahiana, assembly GCA_025379985.1. Taxonomy (NCBI): domain Eukaryota; kingdom Metazoa; phylum Chordata; class Amphibia; order Anura; family Hylidae; genus Phyllomedusa; species Phyllomedusa bahiana. The sequence goes on from JAODAL010014108.1 coordinate 15,923, forward strand.
CTCTTCCATACCTTTTTAAAAATTATATCTTTCTTAACATGGAGCGAAATGCAGGTGGTAAGCGAGCAAAGAGGGGGGTAGGACATGGAGGTAGAGGTACGAGAGAAGGTGCTCCATCCAGTGCTGGCGACAACATGAATGCCAGCGGATCGTCGGTTGCAGGACCGTCAGGCCTGTTATCGCTGGGTCAGAGCCCTGTGAATCTCAGTAACGAACAGCGTCGCCAATCTGTTCTTCAGTAGTTAATGCAATCTGCATCCAGCAGTCTTACCTCCTCGTCCTCCCAGTCACGGCCACAAATCAGACAGGTTTGAGGGTCATGCTGTGGTACAGGACAGGTATAGTCAATGTACAGTATAACTAAAATGGTGGTTGAAAGACTCCTTTTTCCGGCACTTTTTAAATCTGTGGTTTGGGGCTAATGCTGTGGCCTAGGAACGGGGAATAGTACTTTTTAATTGTGGTCCAGTGAAACTGTAAAAGGACTACCTTTTGTCTCCAGGCACTTTTTATTTAAATTTTGTGGGTCAGAAAAGGTTTAATGTCATAAATGTTGGTTGGACTTTAACGAAAACAAGGGTATTGTCAATGTCCAGTTCAACTAAAATGGTGGTTTAAAGACTCCTTTTTCCGGCACTTTTTAAATCTGGGGGTTATGCAAAGTTGGGGCTCATGCTGTGGCCCAGGACAGGTATAGTCAATGTCCAGTTCAACTAAAATGGTGGTTGAAAGACTCCTTTTTCCGGCACTTTTTAAATCTGGGGGTCAGACAGGTTTAATGGTTATACTGCGGTCCAGGACAGGTATAGTCAATGTCCAGTTCAACTAAAATGGTGGTTCAAAGACTCCTTTTTCTGGCACTTTTAATCTGTGGGTCAGATAGGTTTAAGGGTCATGCTGCGTTCCAGGACAGAGATAGTCAATGTCCAGTAAAATGATGGTTCAAATAATTCTGACTTCTGGCATTTTTTAATTTGTGGGTGATGCAGGTTTAAAGGTCATGCTGTGGTACAAGACAGGGATAGTGAATGGTCTGTGACTTTTTTTCTGTGGCTTTTATAACCTAAGTGTGTTGCCTAAGATGTAGCACGTATCCATTTGACTGTTGTGGATGTTAATTCCAGCCCTGTTTGGGTGTAAGAATGAAGGTGTTGTTCCTCTCCCATAGACTTTAATGGTCATCGGCGATAATCTATTATCGACTATCGGAAATCGTCTTGATAATTGCCGATATCGACTATCAACTAAGCTCAAGGTAGCCAGCAGCTCCACGTAAGATCTATCAAGCTGGAAAGAGAGGTCGGGGATGGCTTATGTGAACCTGGAGCTGAAGATTTAACATAGCATCAGGTAGTCCTAGGCATAGATGAGCAGCATTGAAAGGACTTGGATATATTTCCATGCAGATGGGTTAACTTTTTTTTTTATTAATTATTTCTAAATATCATAGTCTAATAAAAAAAAAAGAAAAGAAAATAGAAGAACGAAGGCCGCAGTGGATTAAATACATGCAATGTTTTAACGCTTCGGAAGGGTCATTTTCAAGCAAAGTTCCTAAGTGTCTAATCATGTATAAATAGTTGCAATACAATCCAGTAATTAGGATACTTGTAAAAAATAAAGTATTAAAAAGTGCACATTAATATAATGTAAAAAAAAATAAAAAATCTCAAGGTGTTAGATATAACAAAATTATTTAGATGGCAGCCGTCAGATTCCCATACCTTCAATAGTATGGGTCAATGGCAAATCCGAAAACCAACCACGTTTTTTTGGGTAAATCTGAGCCAAAAACCGCGGTTCTGCCATGGTGCAACAAATGCTGTTGGATTTTGACATTTGCTGTGTAAACCTAGCCTAACTCTGCTGCCACTACACTACCATACAAAAAGCTTCTTCTCTCACCTTCTGTCTACCTCCCCTTTTAGATTGTAAAAACTCACACGCAGGGTCCTCTGAACGGTTTCCTATGTGAACTTGACACAGGCCTGGCAAAATAAGATTTGCGCCTCTCAAAGTTACAGTCCATGGGCTCTGCTTGCATAGGGCACCGTGCTGCCACATGTCCCAGTTCCTGGCAGTGCCAGCAGACTACCTTGCCCCGTGGCCTAGGACTTAAGTCCTTCTTGGTACTTGGCATCCGTTTAATAGGACGTTCTGAAAAATTGCCACTCTCCTTAGGATCCGGTCACCCTCCTTTAAAAGCAGGAACTGTCTTACCGTATGTCGGTTTCTTCTGATTCCTAGGGGTACGCAAGTCCTGTAGGAAGTCCTCCATTAACCTTTCCAGCATGGAAACTAGGTTTTCCCCGTTTTTTGGTCAGTGTACCCCAGGCAGCGCTGAATCCTCACTGGTAAGGCCCGCACAAACCGGTCGCACATCACTTGTTCCACGATTTGGGCTGGCGTGAGATCCTCTGGCTTCAGCCACTTGCTGGTAAAATGAAACAGGTCATGCATCTATGACCTCGCGGGTTTCTCCATGTCATACTTCCAGGTGAAGACTCACTGTGCTTAGACAGCCAAGGTAACGCCAAGCCGGGCCAGTATTTCTCCCTTCAACCTTGTATACACCTTGGCATCCTTGACTTGCAGGATTAAAATACGCTTTTTGGGGCTCACCCATTAGGAAGGTTGCCAGCACATCAGCCCACTGGTCTCGGGGTAACTGTGCCCCTTCCACGATCCTCTCAAAGGTCCTGTCGACGTCGTCCTCAGCAGTCAGTTTTGTCAGTGCCCTCTGCACACGCTGACAGTGTGCCATCTGTAAACCCTGAGATGCATCTCTGTCAAGGCTTGCACCTGCTGTTGCAGCATTTGGTTCACCAAACGCTGCCCTATGGCTGTGGACTAGTGCGCCTGCACGAGCAGACAATTGATCTCCTGTTGTGTAGCAACTACTTGTTGGAGTTGGAGAGTTGTTTAAACCAACTGTTGGATCAGCTTGTCCATCTTGGTCGTTTCAGTCTGTAGCATAGTTGCTGGTTTCACCCAAGACATAGTTCACAACACTTTCTCTGTCTGTCTCTTTAAGCCCTTTGCATCCTTTACCAAATCTAGTGGTTGCAGCTCTGGGATCGCAGTAAGGTCCAATGTAAACAGAGACACAGACAGGTTTTCGGGTTCAAACATCCGTCCACCCGTGTTTTATTAGCACAACAGGTATTACATCATACAACATGTGCCAAGCATAAACGGAAATAACATACAAATAAACTCCTGCTTGTCTGAGTGCTAACGTAACAGTGTAGTTTCCCTCACTGCACTTTGTATGCACCAACTGGCTGTATAAAAGCTCCAGGATATCTTTTGTGTGAGTTCCTTCCCAGGTCAAACTTCTTAACCTATGTAGCAGAAGAACACCTGGTCAGCTGATTAACTGACCTATAAATGCCAGCCAAACGCTGGCCTGGAACATGGGGAGTAAGCACCCACCCACCACTTTGCTTACTCCCAATAACAGCCATCCCAGGTTTTGACTGAGCAACCATACAGGTAAACGGGTGCCAACCACTCATTGTGACTGACACAAGATAAACGTATGGCTCCTACTTCACCAAGGCAAAGTAACCTTGGTGACTTGTCACTTATTACCTTTTCGCCATGTGAAGGCAAGAAACCTAGCTGGAATATACACACCATTACGGATCTTCCCAGCTACCACCTTAAAATCTATAGAATAGAGCTACGACAGGCACATTCATACATATCGTCCATAGTTTACATATTTCTTTATTGAAGACGTTCCAATATCCTCTTTTTGGATTAATGGCATTAGCTGTAACATGACATGTGAACTGGTAAATTGAACTGAACTAAGCTGTATTTACTGTATTGTTGTATAAGTTAATAAAGTAATAAAAAGTGCAAAACTAAGTCTAAAGTACTTTCTAGGTATTACAGCATTTACAGTATTGTGCAATACAACAGTGACTCTGTATTAAACACGCCCAGCTTGTCTTTAGTGGTCACGTGTTGGATTGTTTCCTTGTAACTCTATGCTCTAATCACACCCAGCCTGCTCTCAACGTCTAAGTAATGAAACTGGTCATATATAAACACAGAGGAACATAGTACAGGCAGAGCTGGACGCGCTGAGGAGCAGGATGGCTCTGAATATTGCAGCAACGCTTCTCCTGGCTACTGGAGTCACTCTCCTAATTTACCTCATTAAATGGTGGATTGGGGTCAAACAGAAGAACCTTCCCCCAGGACCTACACCACTACCCATCCTAGGGAATATCCATCAGATTGACACCTCAGAACTACTACAGTATTCACATAAGGTATGTGCACTGATTTGCAATGTTATCCTTCTTAGGACACCAGTTATATAGAAATGCCTACTAAAAGAGAACGCTTGGTAAGTTGAATGCAGCCCCATTCTAAGTAACTATGAAGCCCCATGGAATTCCCAGCTGTGTACATTATCCTCTTCTTAGTGGCATTACATCTTCACTGCAGTGTAATTTTTGTTTGTATTATTCCTGTATTATTAATATACATTAACCCTGTAACATAATTGTTCATAAAACCAAATTAACTTTATACCATGACATCACTGTGTGCATTATTTCTGTGCTATGACATCACTGTTTATATAATTCATATGCTCTAACAGTAGATCATCCATGTACTGTGACATCCCTAAGCTTCATTTATCAAAACTGTCTTATAGTGAAACAAGCTTTGTTGCCCATAGCAACCAATAAAAGCTCAACTTTTAATTTTTCAACTGCTCTAAATAAGTTGGCCTCTGATTAGTTGCGCAATCAAGACAGTTTCAATATTAGACGGTTTTGATAAATGAGGCCATTGTGTGGCATTACTGTGACACTTCTATGTGCAATAATCCTGTACTCTGACAGTACTGTGTGTATTATCCCTGTGCAATGGAGAGATCAAAATAATCATAACTTTTCAGTTTGGAGTTGGGCCTCATTTAGACTTGTGCCACCAAGTTTTCTAAGCCCTCTGGGTTTGATCTCCCTGCAGAGCATTTTCATTGTTAAGTATTCTGCTCCTGTTCAGACCTGTGTTATGTTTGTTTGATAGCCGCTTACGTAGTACATACAACATTATTTATGTTTTCTATATCTTTCTAGCTGAGTGAGATGTACGGACCTGTCTATACTCTATACTTTGCACACGTTCCAGTGATAATACTGAATGGGTATGATGCTGTGAAGGAAGCATTGGTGGACCATGGCGACGCGTTTAATGATAGGAGAAAAGAAGGAACGGGAGAGATTTTTGCTAAGGATTTTGGTAAGCTGATAAAGTAAAATAACAATTTTCTATGATTTTAATATGAATTACTGTATAATGCTATATGAAGTACATATCATACATTTTGACAACAGTGGAACTACCACTGTAGCAGCCATAGTGGTTGCTATGGAGCCCGACGTATCCTGCCTCAGAACATCCTGGCCCTGTGTCCCAAGCGTTCAGTGACTGCATGGCCTTTGCAGAGCAGAACGCCACCGGCGATCTCCTTTGCTAATCTGCCTGGTAAGCCTAAAGCCTTAGGGCTTTATCCTTCCAGGTGTCAGGATTTAGTGATGATGTGGGCAGTGTGATGATGTCATATTATCCTGCCGTTTACGTTGGGCTTCCAAGGGAGAAGCCGGCCTGATGCTTGTCACATCGTGGGAACGGGAGAGAAGCAAGTTCATTATATGTTTTTCATTTTTTTACTAACGTGGCCCAGCCAACCTGCCTACCCACTTACCTACCAGGGACCATCCTATAGCCTTCAACTATATAGATATATTCCAACTTGTTTACTTTGTGTTTGAAAGAATACCCATTAGCTCATAGTCAATAATAGAGCCTCCTCCCAGTTCAGTTATCAGCATTCAATATATAGAAGACTATGTAATACTTATATTAATTTATTTAAACTTTTCAGAAAATGTCCATTAAAACTTTTAGTACATTTTTCATCTTTAAAATATATAGAAAAAGCTGTGGTATACTTAAGTTTCTGAAGCTGTAGATTCATTCAATCAGCATTCCAAAGTCTTTCATGTGTTCCATTAGGAATAGTGAAGAGACGCCTAACCAAGAGTGAGACGTGCACCTGCCATGGTTAGGCATCTCTTCGCTATTTCTTATGGAACACATGAAAGGCTTTGGGAAGCTGATTGAATTAATCTATAGCTCCAGAAACGTAAGTATACCACAGCTTTTTCAAGACATTTTAAAGATTAAAAAAAACAAAAGTTTAAATGGACATTTTCTGAAAAGATTAAATAAATGAATTTAAGTATTACATAGTCTTCTCTATATTGAATACCAACCTATAGCCCACCTATAGCCTACCTATGTACCAGGGGGCCACGTATAGCCTTCCTACCTACCAAGGGCCCACCTATAACCTATCTACCAGGGGCCCATCAATAGGCTACACACATACTAGGGGCCCACCTATAGCCTACCTACCTACCAGAGGCCCACCTATAACCTACCTACCATAGGCCCACCTATAGCCTACCTACCAGGGGCCCACCTATAGTCTACCTACCTATGTGGGGCCCACCTATCTAGCTAACTGATGCCCACTTAGCTACCTGGGACCCACCTACAGCCTACTTACCTAGCTACCTGGGGCCCTCCTACAGCCTACATACCATGTGGGGCCCACCTGCAGCCTACCTACCTACCTGTTCATGTGAGGGTCCACATACAGCCTACCTACCTATCTAGGACCTAGCTACAGTCTACCTAGCTACCTGGAGCCCACCTACAGTCTAGCTACCTGGGACCCACCTACAGCCTACCTAGCTACCTGGGGCCTATGTTCCTGAGGTCTATTTACCTACCTGTAGCCTACCTACCTAACTGAGACCTATTTAACTACCTATGGGCTAACTGCTGCCTACCTACATACTTGGGGCTTAACTGCTGTCTACCTACCTGAAGCCTACCAACCTATCGACCTACTTGGGGCCTAGGCCTAACTGCTGCCTACCTACCTGGAGTATACCAACCTATCTACCTAAAGCCTAGCAACCTACCTAAGGCCTACAAAACTATCCAACGAGGGTCTACCTAGCTACTGGGGCCTACCTACCTACCTGGTAATATGATTCTGAGGGGTACAGGCTATAGCTGTAGCACAGTCTCCGGGGGTTAGTCATCTGTTCCTCCCCACCTTCCTTGGAGACTGTGACTCTAAGCTATGTCCTGTACCCACTCAGCCACCAATGGAAAGTTTGTACAAAGGTGGTATGTTGTCAAGGGGGGGAGGGGGGGCCTCCAAAAATTTGCTTTGGGGTACAGGCGTTTCTAGTTACGCCTCTGCATTTCTAGTTATATCTGTAATATTTCACAGTTAAGGAGGCTTTATTCAAAATATATAATGCTGCAAAATTTGATTTCTTTCATGTTTAAACTCATCAACTCAAATATTGCATTAGGGAAATTGTTTCCAAAGTTATTAGGTTAGTCCTGATTTAAAGGAATTGTCCACTCAAAAAATTATATGAAATTGAGCCCAAGGTTCGCTCCAGAGATTGCCAGCATTATGCTCTTCTTGATTTCCAGATTCTCTTCCTGACAGAGAGGAAAGGCTCATGCTCTATTCACTTATATTGTAGCGAGAGTCTTTGCAGTGTATCAGGATGAGAACCAGGACGTCAGAAGGAGAGGATTGCCAATGTGCTCCAGAGTGGAAGTGGTGTGGAACAAGTAGGTAATAATCAGGGTTTTTTTTTTATATGTTAGCACACCCTGACCCCAATGTCATGTATTTTTTTTAATAGAAATCCCTTTTAATCTGTATTCGAGGTTGTACTTCATCAGTTGTTTTGAAATGGTCACTGAGTATGCAAGATATCTTGATAGGGAGGTTTGGTGCATTAATTTTGATAGAAGTTGCTTAAACCCTCCAAAAATCTCCCTTTTCCTAAGACAAACTGCTACACTTCATCATTGACTTTAGACAAGGATGTATTGCATTTACAGCTCTCTGTATGTCCTGACCTCCAGATAGTGTTAGAGCAAGTTGATCATTGTAGTTTTCTAACAGCTGGAGAAAGAGGGAGCTAACTGCACTGGACTACCTTCAAGTCATTGGAAAATACAACTCCCTGCATTCATTAATGTATTTTCAATGTAACCGGTATTTTTAGCCCAAATAAATTTTTGGAGCCATGTTGACTAATTATAGGTTCTGTTTAAATCTGAATCAGATGCTCCAGAGGATCAAAACATGTGGATCTGGAGTTGTGAAATTCACTATAAATAGAGGCCACAATTATAGTGCCCAAAATGTTAGCAAATCCAAAAAGGCCATGCCGCTAATTACAGTCAAGCACACACAATCATGATCCTTCCAATCAAAATTAAAACAACAGTAACTTTGCTTTTTCTCACAATATACAAACTCCCCATTCACATTGTAAAAATATTCATCATGCCCCCATAGGTGTCCCACACAATAAAAGTAGCCACTAGTGCTGAGTGAACAGAAAAAAGTTCTGGTTCGATTAGGACCTCGAACTTTTGTGAGTTCGGTTCGAAGTTTTACTCGAACTCAAATTTTGAACCCCATTAAAATCTATGGGAGAAGATGTTCTGGTTAATTTTTACACCTATACAGGTGAGGAGAAGATGGAATTACCATCCATAACAGTAAATCGGATACGTGGCTCTAAGAGTGACAGAAAAAAAATGAGAGGCTAAAATACTTCATTTCTTTCATTGGCTAACTGAAGAGATGAGGCCAGATTTCAAGCAGGGGCATAGCTATAGGAAGTGCAGCGGTAACAGCTGCTATGGAGTCCTGCATCCTGAGTGGGCCCAAACGCCCCTTTGACACTTAGGAGATTTGGAGACGGTGTGTTATACAATTACTGAAATCTCAAAACTTCAAAAACAGAACTTTTATTCACTGAGTATGTTTTAGCAAATCCAAGCACTCTGTATATTATATATCCATGTGTATGAGAGTTAGGTGTTATGTGAGCCTGCAAATGTCGCCAAATAACAGCTTCTGGGTGTTGGAAAGATGCAGCCAGCAATACCAAACTCCCTAACTATTGCTGTCTATGGAGAGGAAAATGCTATCTAACTAAGAGCAGTCTGTCCAGTATTGAGAGTGAGCTGAAAATGGCGTTCACAAGGAAATACAGTGAAATAATATATAATGATCATGTGATTTTAGCAGCCTATGAAAGCCCTACACCTCAGCTATGACGTATTTGACACTTCTCTGTGGTCTGCACTGATTTGATTGCCACCAACAGTGCAGAAAGGTGATTGGATGGCCTAAAACTAGAACTAGAACTTTACTCGAATGAACAGTAAAATGATCGGTTTGAGTTCTAAAATTTGAGTTCTCCTAGAACTTAACTTTTCTAGAACAGTTCGATCAACACTAGTAGCCACAAACAATATTCGTCCCAAATAATTATAGGGTCCCCTTTTGTAGTCTCCTTTTGTGCCTCTATATAGTAGGTAGAATTTCCTAATTACACTAACAGGCACCTGGCGCCGATACGTCCTTTTGCTTTTTTCTATTTCATTTACCTGGCTTTTGAGTAGTTTGGGATTGTTTGGATCGAGTGGCTGCCGTGCTGGACAACGACGAGGGATTACTCCACTCATTTACTATTGGCGAAGTTGGGTGTTGTGCCCCTAGTTGTTGCACAACCTTATCAGGTAAAGTGAATATGCTATTTGCCTGATTCCGTGTATAGACTAACTTCACTATTGTGCGCCTGTCTTCGTTTTTTGTTTCCTTTTCTATAGTAGGTAGGTTCACCGCCCATATAGAGGATATGTACAACCGCAATATGGTAGGTATATGTCCCCATATATTTTGTATTTATTTGATGGGTAGCTCACCACCGGATGAAGACATTACCAAAACATGTGCCAGGCTGGTGGCATCCTTGGAGTGCTCATGTTATGGTTCAGGCCTTATGTATACTTGTGCTAATATGCACATACTTTTTCATATAGGGTAATCAGCGGTATATGGGTCATAATTATTATTAATTTTAAAACGCCATTGTTCCAGGGTGCTGTACATTCAAGGGGGGGGTTACATACATAGCATGTGTCGAACAAAGTACAATGGTGACGATAAATGACTAACAACTGGTACAGGAGAGGGAGAAATGACCTTGGCCACAATGGCTTACTATCTACAAGGAAGAAGGAAAGAGACAATAGGTGAGGGGCAGACATATTTGTGGGCTGGAGTAGTGGCATCAAGGTTAATGTAGGTTATAGGCAATTCTGAAGAGATGGGTTTTCAGGTTGCTTTTGAGACCAGTGAAAAGTGGAGGAGAGTCTGATGTACTGGGGTTTTGAGTTCCAGAGTATAGGGGAAGCATGAGTCCTGGAGATGTTTTTGTGAGGATCTGTGAAGAGGAGAGCAGAGGAGAAGGTCCTGTTAGGAGCGAAGAATGCATGAGGTATCTAGAGATTAAGGGGTCAGGTTATGGAGAGCTTTGTAGGTCATGGTTAGTAACTTTAACTGAATTTGCAAGGCGATAGGTTGTGAAGGAATTGGCAGAGGGGAGAGGCAGAGGAGCTGCAAAGGGACAGGTGGATTAGACGGGCAGTAGAGTTGATGATGGTTTTATGGCAAACAAGAGCGATAGACGGGAGGTCACAGAGAAGGATGTTGCAGTAGTCTAGGATGCAAATGACTAGGGCATGGGCTGGCATTTTTGTAGTGTCAAAGTTAAGGAATGAGCAGATTTGAGAGATATTTTTCAGGTGAAGATGGCAGGCAGCGGTAAGGGCTTGGATGTGTGTGTCTTCTGATAGCCTCAACATTTTTATTTTTCGGTATACAGAGCTGTGTAAGGACTTTTTGTTTGCAGGATGAACCGACATTTTAATTGGTATAACTTTGGCGTTTTTATGAGTTTTTGATTGCTTTTTATTCCATTTTAAGTGCTTCGGTTGAACGAAAATCACAATTATTTGTTTTTTTTTTTAACAGCGTTCACCATGCGGGTTAATTAACATGACATATTTATAGGGTAGATTGTTCTGCACATGGCGATACCAAATATGTGAACTTTATTTATTATTCATCTTTTTTGAGGCGATTGGCAATTGTAAAGGGGAAAAGGACGGTATACTTGTTTTTCTTTTATTTTTCATGTTTGTGTTTCACCTTTTTTTAGTTTTTTTCACTTTTCTCCATAGAGGGTTTGTACAAGAGATCTTCAGATCACTCATACAAGAGGAGATCAGTACAGAGCAGAAATGCTCTATATTTGTCTCTATGGTGACTGTCAATCAACATACCGGCAATGCCCACAATGCATTGCGAGCATGTCGACATCACAGACAGCCTGGGAAGTGTTTATTATACTCACGGCTGTCTGGTAGGAGACAGCAGCAGCACGATCATGTCGCGTGCTGCACCAAGGGCAGGCAGAAGAAGTCCCCTTCTTCTGTCTGCGACTTAGCTCAGCCGCAGCTACGTTGTTAATCACCTGTGGCCAGGGCTCACTCCAGCCGTGGGTGATGCAACATGAGGCCAGCGGTAATATACTGCAGGCCCCATGTCACGATCGAGTGGAGCTTGTTTGTAATCCTGCACAATCTCCAGGATGTACCCATACGTCCATTTGCGAGAACGCACTTTCCGCTAGGACATATGGGTACATCCAATGTCAGAAAGGGGTTAAGAAGCATGGCCAAAAGCAGTGATTGCATTACATTTCTTGTGTCCTCTCCATTGATAGAAAACAAAGGGTGGTGATTAACAGTACATACAGTACATAACAGTACTCGGACTGGATCCCTGTTATGCAAATAAGTAGGAACTTTTTTAGCCAGTGGAATATAAAAGTTCAAATCTTTATTCATAATAAATGCAGTAGTGCAGAGGGGAAAAAGTTGTAGCGAAAAGACCAACGCATTTCGGGCGTCAAACTTTGCCCTTGTTCACGGTATCGTGAACAAGGGCAAAGTTTGACGCCCGAAACGCGTTGGTCTTTTCGCTACAACTTTTTACCCTCTGCACTACTGCATTTATTACGAATAAAGATTTGAACTTTTATATTCCACTGGCTGAAAAAGTTCCTACTTATTTGCATTTCGGGTACTGCGACTGAGGACGGAGGAACAGCCGAAAGGAAAAGAAGCTCCATACAGAGACGGACCAGGTGAATGCTACAATCAAGGTGAGCAAACCCTCCTGCAAGCATTGTGTGTTTTTACCTGGATCCCTGTTACTTGTGGGTTACCACAGGGAAGCAAAAATCCATTCCATGATTACTTGTTAAAAGAAAAAACTATGGGCTAAAAGTGACATGGAGAAGGACTTTGGAATCTTAGTTGACAGTAAATTTAATTGTAGCAGCCAGTGTCAGGCAGCAGTTGCCAAGGCAAATAGGATCATGGGGTGTAATAAAAGGGGCATAAATGCACAAGATGAGAACATCTCCTATTATACAAATCACTGGTAAGGGCATACATGGAGTGTTGTGTATGGTTTTGGGACCCAGTGCACATAATATACATTGTAGAGCTTGAACATGTTCAAAGACAGGCAACTAAAATAAAAAAAGGACTGGGTGGACTGCAATACCCAGAAAGATTAGCAAGATTAGGGTTATTTAGTTTAGAGAAAAGATGGCTTTGGCTGACCTAATAAATATGTATAAATATATCAAGAGTCAATATATAGATCTCCCCCAAGATTAGAGACGGGCGAATCGATTCTAACGAAGTGGAATTCGTTTAGAATTTCAGGAAAACTTCGGTTCTGAACGAAGTCGAAGTTTGTCGGACTTCGGGTGAACGAAGTGTGCTTTTGATTGATAAAATGGCTGCGAGCAAAATGGCGCTACATGGGCAAAGCACTCTGGGGAAGAAGGGCCATAGCCTGCATGACATGTTGCAGAGATGAAGCCAATCAGAGACCGGCAGGATTCTGTGACGTCACGGCACTATATAAGCCCCGCCGCGACGCTGGGAGCCAAACCGCTCTCACTGTACTAATCAGGGAAGGGGGCTGCCGCGGCTGATTGTTACTGAAAGAACTGATTTTTATACAGCGATTTTTGTGGGGTGTCTCAGCTTGTTTTAAAGAGACTGCTTCTTTTAAACGTTCTTTTTCTTTTTTTTGGGTATTGGATCTGAAATCCAGTGTGCGTCCACTCAGCTGCATATACATTTAAACCTATCTGCTCACAGCACTTGAATATCCAAGGGGCTCTAAGCCATTTTCCCGGGTTTTATTCATTTAAAGAAAAAAGCATTTTTACAATACTAATACCCCTTCATTTTTGGCTGCTCAATTCTTTTTGGGGCAATTTACATCCAGGGGTTAATTAACATTGTTATTCAGCTGTAGTGACTCCAAGAAACCGTCATTTTTACCGCCAAAATATATACATTTTTCCTGTAACCTAATTCACAAAAAGGTTAATTACAATTTTTTCTCTTGTTGTGTGGCGTAGAAAACACTGCATTGTAACACCTACAAAGCTAGTAGTTTGTGGTGGCTCAATTCTTTGGCGCAATTTAATCCAGGGTTAATTAAAGTGTTGTTTTTCAGCTGTGGTGATCCCAAGAAACCGTCATTTTCAAATCCAAAATATATAAATTTTTCATGTAGCAAAATTAACAAGTTAAGTTTAATTACAATTTTATCTCTTGTTGTGTAGCGTAAAAAACACGCCATTGTAACACGCAACAAAGCTACTAGTTTGTGGTGGCTCAATTGTTTGGCACAATTTAAATCCAGGGGTTAATTAAGCGTTGTTTTTCTGCTGTGGTGACAAAAATAAACCCTCTTTATCACCGCCAAAAAAATTTCAATTTTCCTGTAGCCTAATTCACAAGCAAAGGTTAATTACAATTTTATCTCTTGTTGGGGTGGCGTAAAAAACACTGCATTGTAACACGCTACAAGCTATAGTTTGTGGTGGCTCAATTCTTTGGCACAATTTACATCCAGGGGTTAATTAAGCGTTTTTTTTTCAGCTGTGGTGATCCCAAGAAACCGCCATTTTCAAAAGCCAAAATATATAACATTTTTCCTGTAGCATAATTCACAAGCGAAGGTTAATTACAATTTTATCTCTTGTTGTGTGGCGTAAAAAACACCGCATTGTAACACGCTACAAAGCTAGTAGTTTGTGGCTGCTCAATTCTTTTGCGCAATTTACATCCAGGGGTTAATTAAGCGTTGTTTTTCTGCTGTGGTGACAAAAATAAACCGTCTTTTTCACCGCCAAAAATTACAATTTTCCTGTAGCCTAATTCACAAGCAAAGGTTAATTACAATTTTATCTCTTGTTGTGTGGCGTAGAAAACATGCAATTGTAACACGCTACAAAGCTAGTAGTTTGTGGCTGCTCAGTTCTTTTGTGCAATTTACATCCAGGGGTTAATTAAGCGTTGTTTTTCAGCTGTGGTGATCCCAAGAAACCGTCATTACCAACGCCAAAATATATACATTTTTCCTGTAGCATAATTCACAAGCGAAGGTTAATTACAATTTTATCTCTTGTTGTGTAGCGTAAAAAACACGCCATTGTAACATGCTACAAAGCTACTAGTTTGTGGTGGCCCAATTGTTTGGCCCCAAATTTACATCCAGGGTTTTAAATTTAAACGTTGTTTTTCAGCTGTGGTGATCCCAAGAAACCATCATTTTAAACGCCAAAATAATACATTATTTCCTGTACATAATTCACAGCGAAGGTTAATTACAATTTTATTCTCTTGTTGTGTGGCGTTTAAAAACACCGCATTGTAACACGCTACAAAGCTAGTAGTTTGTGGCTGCTCCAAATTTTTTTGCCAATTTAAAATCCAGGGGTTAATTAAGCGTTTTTTTTTCTGCTATGGTGACAAAAATAAACCGTCTCTTTCACCGCCAAAAATTACAATTTTCCTGTAGGCTTATTCACAGGCAAAGGTTAATTACAATTTTATCTCTTGTTGTGTGGCGTAGAAAACACGCAATTGTAACACGCTACAAAGCTAGTGGGTTTTTGGCTGCTCAGTTTTTTTTGTGCATTTACATCCAGGGGTTAATTAAGCGTTGTTATTCAGCTGTGGTGATCCCAAGAAAACCGTCATTACCAACGCCAAAATAAATACATTTTTCCTGTAGCATAATTCACAAGCGAAGGTTAATTACAAATTTTATCCCCTTGTTGTGTAGCGTAAAAAACACGCCATTGTAACCCTGCTACAAAGCTACTAGTTTGTGGGCCCAATTGTTTGCGCAATTTACATCCAGGGGTTAATAAGCGTTGTTTTTCAGCTGTGGTGATCCCAAAAACCACATTTTCAACGCCAAAATATATACATTTTTCCTGTAGCATAATTCACAAGCGAAGGTTAATTACAATTTATCTCTTGTTGTGTTTGGGGTGAAAAAACACGCATTGTAACACGCTACAAAGCTAGTAGTTTGTGGCTTTCTCAATTCTTTTGCGCAATTTACATCCAGGGGTTAATTAAGCGGGTTTTTTTCCTGCTGTGGTGACAAAAATAAACCGTCTTTTTCACCGCAAAAAATTTCAATTTTCCTGTAGCCTAATTCAGAAGAAAAGTTTAATTACAATTTTATCTCTTGTTGTGTGGCGTAGAAAACAATGCAATTGTAAACCCCCTACAAAGCTATTAGTTTGTGGCCCGCTCAGTTCTTTTGCGCAATTTACATCCAGGGGGTTTAAATTTAAACGTTGTTTTTCAGCTGTGGGGATTCCAAGAAACCGTCATTTTCAACGCCAAAATATATACATTTTTTCCTGTAGTATAATTCACAAGCGAAGGTTAATTACAATTTTATTCTTTTTTGTGTGGCGTTTAAAAAACACTGCATTTGTAACACGCTACAAAGCTAGTATTTTGTGGTGGCTCATTCTTTGGCGCAATTTAACATCCAGGGGTTAATTAAGCATTATTTTTCAGCTGTGGTGATCCAAGAAACCGTAAATTTCAACGCCAAATATATAAATTTTTCCTGTAGCATAATACACAAGCGAACGTTAATTACAATTTTATCTCTCTTGTTGTGTATCGTAAAAACACGCCATTGTAACACGCTACAAAGCTACTAGTTTGTGTGGCTCAATTGTTTGGCGCAATTTACATCCAGGGTTAATTAAGCGTTGTTTTTCAGCTGTGGTGATCCCAAGAAACTGCCATTTTCAACGCCAAAATATATACAATTTTTCCTGTAGCATAATTTTATGTCCGAAGTTAATTTAAACCTTTTGTGCTTTTACATTAAGAAAAACACACAGTGTATTTAAACGACACATACAAGTAAATTTTTCCTGGCCATTTGTGGAGGGGCAATTTATATCCAAGGGTTTCCCAAGCTTGTTACTGGGTTCATTTGGAGTCAAAAACAGGGTGTATTTTATCATATACAGATATCTTCATCAAACAGTGTCTGTACATTTTAGAACAAACATATGTCAGACAGAGAGGTGGCAGGCTCTGCACCTGCGAGTGGCAGTGGCACAAACATTCCTGGAACAGGCCCAGGTCGCAGCACAGCAAGGGGACGTCGCAGCAGGGGTCACTCGGTGAGGCCACAACTGGCCGCTGTCATCTAGCGGCGTGTGTTGTTCAGCAACCCAAGGGTTCTTGATTGGTTGACTAGGTCATCCTCTTCCTCCCGATGACATCTGACAACCCCAGCCCCAAAAGTCGGTGGGAACCTCGACACAACACTTAGTTGGCATGGCCCGGAGCGGGTCAGTGGCCCTCACCTGTCCTCAGCCCGTCTCTGTCCCTTCCTGTTCCCTCAGCCAGAGATCTACTATGTGGTCTGGGCTCAGCGCCACTATATAGCGAGGGTGAACAATTTGAGGAGGGCAGTCAGCAGCTACATGGCAGCGAAGAAATGGGGCAATATCCCCTGCTTCTTGCAGTAGGCGGCAAAGTATAGATGTGGAAGATGGCATGGGGGGTCATGTTGTGAGAGGTCAGCCTCGGCATACCAAGACCCCGGGGATGAAGCAGCAGTGACGATGAAACACAAATAGATGATGTGTAGCCGACCGCACTTGGGAGCCGGGTGAAGCAAGGGCTTCATCATCGTCAGGAGAAGAGGGCGTCAGCTTGCGCGTCAGGCAGCGGCGCAGCCAGCAAGTGGGTTGTGTGGCCGTGAGTCAGCAGGGCAGCAGCAGTGTGAGGTCGGGAGCCAAGCGGCCACGGGTAGAAAACCCGCTTCGCAGGTCCAAGAAAGTAGCGGCACAGGGGTTCAGCGAGGCAGCGGCGGCAGTAGTCACTCAGTGCAGAGCGTTGGCGGTAAAATCAGCTACTCGGCGGTGTGGCAGTTCTTTACAAAAACACCGGGAGCCAATATGGGTATATGTAGAATCTGTGGGCAGAAAGTTTAAGCGTGGCCAGGGAGCTAACGTTGGCACCAGCCCTGCGTCAACACAAAGCAGCGTCACCATCCGGGAGCCTGGGAGAAAACGTGGCTCAGATGTGGTGGTCCATCCTGCCGCCGCAGCAGCAGCAGCGGCCAGTGGCACGCATGCCATTGCAGCCATTCAAGGCTCCACCACCTCTGCAGAAGGCAGCTGTTACTCTTTGCCATCCTCTAAGTCCAGATGCTCCTGCTCCTCGCTACTCATGGCGCCAGCAGTCGTTCAGCGAGGCGGTTGCAAAGAGACAACAGTATGCGTCCAACCATCCTAAGGTTTCAGCAGCTGACCGTGCTCCTGTCCAAGTTGTTGGTATTGCAGTCCCTCCCTTTCCAAACGGTGGACTCTGCACCATTCAGAGAACTAATGGCTTGTGCCGAGCCGAGATGGAGAGTTCCAAGCCGTAATTTCTTTTCCAAAAAGGCAGTACCAGCACTTCATAAATATGTAGAACAGAAGGTGGGTCAGTCCTTGAGCTTATCGGTTTGTTCCAAGGTGCACGGCAGCGCGGACATCTGGAGCTGTAACTACGGTCAGGGCCAGTACATGTCCTTTACGGCTCACTGGGTGAATGTGCTTCCTGCCCAGGCACACCAACAACTTGGACAGGAGACGCCGCTTTCTCCTCCACGTTGTCAAACTGCTGCTCCTGCGCCAATGTCCGCCTCCTCCTCCTCCACCACCATCTCAGCCTCTACAAGTACTGCTCCATCATACCACATGTGTAGGGCACAGCGGTGTCACGCAGTTCTACACCTGGCTTGCCTCGGCGAAAAAAGTCACACAGGAGAGGAACTGCTCCGCGTCATGCAGCAAGAAATCGATGTGTGGCTTTCTCCGCGCCAACTGCAAATCGGAACCATGGTGACTAGAGATGGGCGAATCGATTCTAACGAAGTGGAATTCGTTTAGAATTTCAGGAAAACTTCGGTTCTGAACAAAGTCGAAGTTTGGGGTACTTCGGGTGAACGAAGTGTGCTTTTGATTGATAAAATGGCTGCGAGCAAATGGCGCTACATGGGGCAAAGCACTCTGGAGAAGAAGGGCATAGCCTGCATGACATGTGCAGAGATGAAGCCAATCAGAGACCGGCGGGATTCTGTGACATCACCGCACTATATAAGTCCGGGCGCGACACCGGGAGCTCACACTCCTCTCAATGTATTGATCAGGGAAGGTGCTGCCGCGGCTGATTGTGATAGCTCTCACTGAAGAACTGATTTATACAGCGATTTTTGTGGGTGTCTCAGCTTGTCTCAGAGACTGTTCTCTTAATGTTCTATTTCTGATTTTTTGGGTATTGGATCTGAAATCCAGTGTGCATCCACTGCAGCTGCATATACATTCAATATCCAAGTGGGATCTAAGCCAGTTCCTTTTTATTCATTTAAAGGAACAGCGTTTTTTCAATAAAAATCCCACCCTTTTTTTGGTGCCAATTTATTCGCCCAAATTTTCATCCCCGGGGGTTAATTAAGCGTTGTTTTGCTGGGGTGCGACCCCAAGAAACCCCTCATTTTTAACGCCAAAAAAAATACATTTTTTTCCCTTTGATAATTACAAGGGAAGGTTAAATTTAAAATTTTTTCTCTTGTTTTTGGCGTAGAAAACACCAATTGTAACACCTCAAAGGGTACTAGTTTTGGGTTGGGCCCATTTTTTTGCGCAATTTACATCCAGGGGGTTTAAATTAAACGTTTTTTTTGCTGGTGTGCTGACCCCAAAAAAACCTCTATTTAAAAGCCAAAAAAAATATACATTTTTTCCTGTACATAATTTTTAAGCGAAAGGGTTTAAATTTACAATTTTATCTCTTTTTGTGTGGCGTAGAAAAAAACGGGAATGTAACACGCACAAAGCTCTATTTTTGGTTTCTCAAACTTTTGCGCAATTTTTTTCATCCGGGGTTAAATTAGCCTGTTTTGTGGGGTGCTGACCCCCAAAAAAACCCTCATTTTTAATGCCAAAAATATACATTTTTCCGTACATAATTCACAAGCGAAGGTTATTTACAATTTTTTTCTTTGTTGTGTGGCGTAAAAACACGCAAATTTTAACCGCTACAAAGCTTAGTTTTGGTTGCTCAATTCTTTTTGCCAATTTACATCCCGGGGGTAATTAAGCTTGTTTTGTGGGTGTGTGACCCAAAAACCCTATTTTCAACCCCCAAAAAAACATTTTTTCCCGTAGTAATTCACAAGCAAAAGGGTTTAAATTTCAATTTTATCTCTTGTTTTTGGCTGAAAAACCAATTGTAACAAACCTAAAACTATGTTTGTGGTGGGGCCCCAAATTTTTTGGGGAATTTAAAATCCAGGGTTAATTTAAACTTGTTTTTGCTGGGGGTTTTTCCCCAAGAAACCGTTTTTTAACCCAAAATAAAATTTTTCCTGTCAAAAATTTTACAACGAAGGTTAATTTCAAAAATTTTATCTCTTTTGTGTGCTAAAAACCATTTAAACACGCACAAAGTATGTTTGTGGGGCCCAAATTTTTTGCGCAATTTTAAACCGGGTTAATTAAGCGTTTTTTTTCGCTGTGGTGACAAAAAAACCCTTTTTTAAAAAGCCAAAAATTTTAAAATTTTCCTTAGCCTAAAATTAAAGCAAAGGGTTTTTTTACTTTTTATCTCTTTGTTTGTGGCAAAAAAAAAACCGCATTTAACAGCTACAAAGCGTAGTTTGTGGGTGCTCAAATTTTTTGGGCAAATTTTTTACATCCAGGGTTAATTTAAACTTTGTTTTTTCTGGTGGGACAAAAATAAAAACCCTCTTTTTCACCCCCAAAAATTAAAAATTTTCCTGTACCTAATTCACAAGCAAAGGTTAATTTCATTTTATCTCTTGTGTGGGCGTAAAACCGCAATGTAACACGCTACAAAGCTATAGTTTTGGGGGCTCATTCTTTTGCCCTTTTTCATCCGGGGTTAATTTTAAGCTTTTTTTTTCAGCGTGTGTCCCCAAAAAACCGTCATTTTCACGCCAAAATATATAAATTTTTCCTGTTGCATAATTCACAAGCGAAAGGGTTTAAATTTCAATTTACTCCCTTTGTTGCTAAAAAAAACGCATTTGTAACACGCTACAAACTATGTTTGTGGGGGCTCAATTTTTGGCGCAATTTAATCCGGGGTTAATTAAGCGTTTTTTTTCGCTGTGGTGCCCAAAAAAACCCCCTTTTCAACGCCCAAAAATTTAAAAATTTTTTTTTAGTAATTTACAAGCAAGGGTTTAATTACAATTTTTTCTCTTGTTGTGTGGCTAAAAAACAACGCTTTTTAACACGCTACAAAGCAGTAGTTTGTGGTGGCTCAATTTTTTGGGGCAATTTCTCCAGGGTTAATTAAGGTTGTTTTTTTTGCGTGGGACAAAAAAAAACCCTTTTTTTAACGCCAAAATTTAAAAAATTTTCCTTTAGCCTAATTCATGTCCGAAGGTTTAAATTTTAAGCCTGTTTGTGCTTTTACATTTAGTAAAACAACAGTGTATTTAAAATGACCCCATACAAGTAAATTTTTCCTGGCCCTTTTTGTGGAGCGAATTTATACCCAAAGGGGTTACCCAAGCTTGTTACGGGGTTCCCATTTGGAGTCAAAAACGGGGTGTATATTTATCATATTCAATATCTTCATCAAACAGTGTCCTGTACTTTTAGAACAAACATTATGTCAGACAGAGAGGTGGCAGGCTCTGCACCTGCGAGTGCAGTGGCACAAACTTTCCCGGGAAACAGGCCCAGGTCGCAGCACAGCAAGGGACGCCCCCCAGCAGGGTCACTCGGTGGGGCCACAACTGCCGCTTTTCATCTAGCGGCGTGTGTTGTTTCAGCAACCCAAGGGTTCTTGATTGGTTACTAGGTCATCCTCTTCCTCCCAGATGACATCTGACAACCCCAGCCAAGAGTTTGTGGGAACCTCAGACACAACACTTAGTTGGCAGGGCCCGGGAGCGGGTCAGCGGCCCTAAACCTGTCCTCAGCCCGCCTCGTCCCTTCCGGTTCCCTCAGCCAGAGATCTACTATGTGGGTCTGCGCTGGGCGCCACTAAAAATAGCGAGGATGAAACAATTTGAGGAGGGCAGTCAGCAGCTACTTGGCACGAAGAAATGGGGCAATACCCCTCTTCTTGCAGTAGGCGGCAAAGTATAGATGTGGAGGGGTGGCATGGGAGGTCATGTTGTGAGAGGTCAGCCTCGGCATACCAAGACCGGTGATGAGGACAGCATGACGAGAAACACAAATAGATATGATGTAGCCGACCGCACTTGGGGAGCCGGGTGAAGCAAGGGCTTCTCATATCAGGAGAAGAGGGCGTCAGCTTGCGCGTCAGGCAGCGGCGCAGCCAGCAAGTGAGTTGTGTGGCCGGATTCAGCAGGGTAGCAGCAGTGTGAGGTCGGGAGCCAAGGCCATGGGTTTGAAAACCCGCTTCGCAGGTCCAAAAAGTAGCGGCCAGGGGCTCAGCGAGGCAGCAGCGGCAGTAGGGCACTCGTGCAGAGCGTTGGCGGTAAAATCAGCTCTTTGGCGGTGTGGCAGTTCTTTGCTAAGACACCGGAGGAGCCGAATATGGGTATATGTAGAATCTGTGGGCAGAAGTGAAGCGTGGCCAGGGAGCTAACGTTGGCACCATGGCCCTGCGTCAACACATGCAGCGTCACCATCCGGTAGCCTGGGAGAAACGTGGCTCAGATGTGGGGTCCCTCCTGCCGCCGCAGCAGCAGCAGCGGCCAGTGGCACGCATTTCCATTGCAGCCATCAAGGCCCCCACCACCTCTGCAGAAGGCACTGTTTCTCTTTGCCATCCTCTAAGTCCCGATGCTCCTGTTCCTCGCTACTCATGGCGCCAGCAGTCGTTCAGCGAGGCGATTGCAAAAAGACAACAGTAAAGCTCCAACCATCCTAAGGTGCAGCAGCTGACCGTGCTCCTGTCCAAGTTTTGGTATTGCAGCCCCCCCTTTCCAAACGGTGGACTCTGCACCATTCAAAAGAACTAATGGCTTGTGCCGAGCCGGATGGAGAGTTCCAAGCCTAATTTTTTTCCAAAAAGGCAGTACCAGCACTTCATAAATAATGTAGAACAGAAGGTGGGTCAGTCCTTTAGCCTTATCGTTTTTTCCAAGGTCGGGGAGGCGGACTCTGGATGTAACTACGGTCGGGGCCCTACATTCCTTTACGGCCCACTGGGTGAATGGTTCCTGCCCCAAAGCACACCAAACTTGGACGGGAGACGCCGCTTTCCCTCCATTTTGTAAACTGCTCCCTGCGCCAATGTCCCTCCTCCTCCCCCAAACCACCATCTCCCTCTAAAAGTATGCCCCTCATACCACATTTGGGGCACGCGGTTCACGCATTTTCCCCCGGGTTTTCCTCCGAACAAAGTCAAAACAGGGGGGAACTCCCCCACAGAAAAATCGATGGGGGTTTTCCCGCGCCAACGCAATCGGCCAGGGTGACAGAGAGGGGCGAACGATTCTAACAAATGGAATTCTTGAATTTCAGGAAAATTCGGTTTGAACGAATCGAAGTTTGGGTACTTGGGGTGCAATGTGCTTTGATTGATAAAAAGGCTGCGAGCAAATGGCCTACATGGGGCAAAGCATTGGGAGGAAAAGGCAATGCCCTGACATTGCAGAGATAACCCAATCAGAGAGGGGGTTTCTGTACGTCACGCACTATAAAAGCCGCGCGACCCCGGGGAGCTCACATCCTCTCCTGTATGTCAGGGAAGGGTGCTCCCGCGGCTGATTGTGATAGCTTCACTAAGAATGATTTTTTACAGCGATTTTTGGGGGGTGTCTCACTTGTTCAGAGACTGTTCTTTAAATGTTCTATTTTGATTTTTTTGGGGGTTTATCTGAAATTTGGGCCACCCAGCTGCATATCATTAAAAACCCAAGTGGGATTAAGCCATTCCTGTTGTTTTATTTAAAGAAACAGCTTTTTTTACAATCAAATACCATTCATTTTTGCTCTAAATTCTTTTGCGAAATTTTTCATCCAGGGGTTTAAATTAAAGCTTTGTTTTGCTGGTGTGCTGACCCAAGGGAAACCGTCATTTCAACGCCAAAAATATAAAATTTTTCCTGTGCAAAAAATTTCCAAAAAGCGGGGTTTAAATTACAATTTTTCTCTGTTGTGTGGCGTAGAAAAAACCAATTGTAACACGCTCAAAGTATATTTGTGGTTGCTCAATCTTTTGCCAATTTAACCAGGGGTTAATTAAGCTTTGTTTTGCTGGTGTGCTGCCCCCCAAGAACCGTATTTTCAACCCAAAATATATACATTTTTCCTGTAGCATAATTTACAAGCAAAGGGTTAAATTACAATTTTATCTCTTGTTGTGTGGCGAAAAACACCAATTGAAAAACACCTCCCAAAGTACTTTTTTGTGGTTGCTCAAAACTTTCGCAATTTACATCCAGGGGTTAATTAAGCCTTTTTTTTGCTGGTGTCTGACCCTAAGAAACCGCATTTCACCCCAAAAATATAAATTTTTTCCTGTAGCATAATTCAAAAACGGGGTTAATTACAATTTTATCTTTTTGGTGTGGCGTAAAAACACGAAATTGTAACACGGCCCTACAAAGTACTAGTTTTGGGGGGTTGCTC
Source organism: Phyllomedusa bahiana (assembly GCA_025379985.1). NCBI lineage: Eukaryota > Metazoa > Chordata > Amphibia > Anura > Hylidae > Phyllomedusa > Phyllomedusa bahiana. Next base: position 39,910 of record JAODAL010014108.1, read on the forward strand.
AATTCTTTTGCGCATTTACACCCGGGGGTTAAAAAAGCGTTTTTTTTTGCGGTGTGCGCCCAAAAAAAACCGCTTTTCAACACCAAAATATATACATTTTCCTGTAGAAAAATACAAGCAAGGTAATTAAAATTTTTATCTCTTGTTGTGGGGCGTAGAAACACGAATTTGTAACACGCTAAAACGCTACTTTTTTGGGGGCCTCAATTTTTTGGCGAAATTTTTACACCCGGGGTTAATTAAGCGTTGTTTTTGCGGGTGGCTGACCCAAAAACCGTCTTTTCAACGCCAAAATATAAAACTTTTTTCTTAAAAATAATTCAAAAGCAAAGGGTAATTTAAATTTTTTATCTCTTGTTTTGGGGCATAGAAAACACGCAATTGAAACACGCACAAACAACTAGTTTGTGGTTGCTCAATTCTTTTGCGCAATTTACATCCGGGGGGTTAATTAAGCGTTGTTCGCGTTGACCAGTAAAAGAAATTTTGTTTTTCACCCCCACAGAAAAAATTCTTGAAATTCATACCAAAGGGTTAATTAACCCTGTTTTTGCTTTTATTTCAGAAAAATTCACAGAGTTTTTAAAACGCACTTTACAAGCGCGGGCGTTGGAGCTGTAAATACGGTCAGGGCCCGTACATTCCTTTTCGGCTCACTGGGTAATTGCTTCCGGCCCAGGGACACCAACAATTTGGACGGAGAGCCGCTTTCTCCCCACTTTTTTCAAACCTGCCCTGCGCCTTTTCCCCTCCTCCTCCTCCCCCACCCCCACCCTCACCTCCCAAGTACGCCCCATCATACCACATGGTAGGCACAGGGGTGCACGCATTTTCTACACCGGGCCTGCCTGGGCGAACGAAGCACACGGGGGAGGAACTACTCCGCGTTGCAGCAAAAACGATGTGTGCTTTCTCCGCTAAACTGCAAATCAAAACCATGGGACGACAATGGGGGGAACGGGTGTCCGTCCCTGCCCAGGGGGATGTCCATGTGCCCTGCGTGGCCCCCTTTTCAATCGGTTGGGAAAAGGGTTCCTGAATCTTCCACCGACTTCAAACATCTGAAAAGGGCCAGGAAACTGTCTCCCCTTTCATCCTTTTCCACAAAGCCAGACACCCTCCTAATTGCAAACGGGAGAACGGCCTCCCCCACACACCTGAACGATTTTCCACCCGTTTGGGAAATTTCCGCCTGCACATGTTGGGTCACTTAGAACAAGAAAGGCCATTAACGATTTTTGATGATCCAGGCAGACAGAATACTCCCCCGGTAACTTGTTCAGCCATGGAGCTCATGCTGACACCTCATTTTTTGAGGGCCCTTTGAGGAGGGGGCGTTTTTTGTCATCGCCAGGACTACGGGAAAATAACCTTCCACGGCTTTATGTCCTGGAAAAGAGCGAAAAATCGCTGGGAGGGACTGGGGCTGCGATACATCTCGTGGCCCCATAGTCTGGGGGGACTGAAAGGAGGAAGGGGGGACTTGGGCAAAGCATTGTCCCGGTGAAATGATGGATTTTTTACCCCGTGACAAAAGAGGGGGAGCGAGCGCTGGGGGGGGTGGGTGGAGATGAAAACAGGGGATGACCCCCCAAACACCGGGCAGTAACAGTGGAAAAGGGGCAGGAGCCCTTGGGGGTCACTTTGCAGATGGGCCCCCAGCAGCTTTTTGCCTGCTAGTGACAGCCAAAAAGTCACATCCCCAGAGGGGACTTCTGGGGCCCCCACCCTTTGGACCCCTCGCTACCGGTCCAAAATGGGAGCCTTTTTCCCAGTTTGAAGGGGGGACAAACTGAAAAACTATAGGGGGAAAACCCCGTATCATTGGGCCTTTTTCCTATTTCGGCATCGTCCCTCCCTGACATGTCTGACCGGGGGGTTTTTTTCAGCGCTCACGACACGCCGCGGGGCTGGGGAAGGGGGGGGTAGGAGCAGTACCAGCTCCATCGCAGCAACCTAATCGAGTCCCGATAGGGGGGGTTCCCCAACCCGCCATGAGGAGGGTAGTCGCCACGCAGCAGCAGGGCCTGGGGCACCCTGAACCAACAGTGGTGGCCTACTTGAAAGCACTCTGCCACCCCAGTTAGAAAATCCGCTGGGCTAAATGGGCACCAAACTGGTGTTGGCCGCAACTTTCCGATTTGCAGTGGGGAAAACGCCTTCCCGGCCAGAAGTGTGGCATCAGAGCGGTTTTCAGTGCGATGGGGGGCCCTCTTACCCCAAGGAAACCCCCTTTCCACGGAAAGTGGGAAAGACTTACCTTTTTCAAATAATCAGGGGTGGATCGGACAGGATTTCCACCCACCGATGCCTTAGGCGTCAGTCTGGGTTCAAACTACCTTTCTCAGCCACTATTCTGATGCCGCCACCCGCCTGATGCCACACTCTGTCATTGTGCCACTCAATGACCTCATGCTGCTGCTGCTTTTGCTGCTGCGGTCACCTCCACACTGTGGTCATTTGCCACTCCCCTGACCTCATGCTGTTTGCTCCTGCCGCCGTCACCTCAAATCTTTTGTCATTGTGCCACTATGTTGCCTACTCCTTTTTTTGCCCCCCTCCAGAATGTCATTGTCCCAAACTGTCTGACCTCATCTGCTGCTGTGGCTGCTGCGTGTCCTCCACACTGTGTCATTGTGCCACTGTCTGACCTCAATGCTGCTGCTGTGGCTGCTGCCCTTGTGTCCTCCATTTTCCCCCATGCCCTTCTTGGGGTCCCCCACTGCCTGACCTCATGCTGCTGCCACCCGTGACCTCCACTTTCAGTCATTGGTGCCACTCTGTGGCCTAATACTGTTATTGCCACCCTCCAAAATGTCATTGTGCCACTGCTGACCCCAGCTGCTGCTGTTGTGACCTCCACACTGTGGTGATTGGGGCCACTCCTGTGGCCTAATATTGTTTTGCCACCTCCAGAATGTCATTGGCCACTGCCTGACCTCATTTGCTGCCGCTGTAAACCTCCGCTCTCATCAATTGTGCCACTCTGTGGCTTCCTCCTGTTTTGCCACCTCCAGAATGTCATTGTGCCAGTGCCTGACCTAAGGCTGCTGTGGCTGCCGCCATCCACCTCCACACTCTGTCACTAATGTTGCCACCTGACTCTCATTTTTTGTTTTTTTTCCAGCTTTCGCTGGCAGGCTTTATCAGGCTACATTCCCGCTTCAGTTTTTTGGTCAGTTGTGCCCTCTTAAGTTGCCCAGGGAATTTTAAGTGAAGCGTTTTCCTAAAAGCGGCGGCAGTCATCTGCGGGGCATACTAAAACACAACTTTGTAATGAAGACCAAACCAACCCCCTCTGTATATTTAAGCATGCACAATGTTCTACAGCACCCTGCAGGCTCTGTGCAGCCTGGAAATAACTTCTCTTTAACGCGATTCGTGCCGAAGTAATTCGGACCGAAACAAATTTTGTCGGAAAATTCGGCGAAGTGACCGAATCGAATTTTTGAGAAATTCGCCCATCTCTACCCAAGATCTATTTATACCCAGGAATGTATGTAGAACAAGGGGGCATCCTCAATGTCTAGAGGAAAGAAGGTTTCTTCATAGACATAGAAAGGGATTATTTACTGTAAGAGCAGTGAGACTGTGGAACTCTTTGCAAGAGGAACTTGTCTTGGTGAATTCAATAACAGAGTTCAAAAAGGTCCTGGATACATTTCTAGAGTGTAATGATATAACAAGTTGTAGTGACTAGGATTCTGGAAAATGGTCCCGGATCCAGGGACTTATTCTAATTGCCAGAATGGAGTCGAGTAGAATTTTTTCCCTAAAATGAGGACAATTGGGTTTTATTTCATGGGGGTTTTTGCCTTCCTCTGGATCACAATAGGCAGAACTGGATGGACGTTATAAATGTTAAAAACAATTTTTGATTGCAGCACTCTTTGTCATGCAGACGACAATGACTCAATTCCTGTTTCTTCGGCGCATGCTGTGCATGTCTTAAAACAATATTCATGTCAATTATTTGAGGCACTTACTCACCATGATACACAATAGATACAAAGCAGAAATGAGCCAGTGCGCTGCATTTTCATGTTGAAATTAGACGTTTGCAAGTTTTAGACAAAGGTTACTTAAAATATAAACTGTACTTTAGCTTTTTATATCAACCTAATCTTTGGATATGCTTAAATTAGAAACCAGGCTTGAACTTACAGGGATCTTTGGAAGCAGTGGAGAAAGGTGGAAAATTCTTCGTCGATTTTCTTTGGCAACTTTGAAAAGTTTTGGAATGGGAAAGAGGAGCATTGAAGAAAGAATCCAAGAAGAAGCCCGGTGTCTCGCAGAGAGATTTATAAAGGACAAAGGTGGGTTAAATTCTACAAATATTTGTGTCATACTCTCAGAGTTCCCAAAAAATTATATAGCAATTGACCAACAAACATATATTTAGACTTACCCATGAAAATGCATGTTCTTGTTTGTCCTACTGCATTTCTACTATGTAGTAATCTTTACCAAGATACATATTTTCACAGTGTCTGTATTTTGTTATATATTTTATACAATGCATTCACAAAATCTTTCACATTTTGTTATGTTGAAGTTTCAAACTAAAAATAAAAAAAAATCACGTTTTACCCACATGATTCTGTACTCAATAACTTATTTATGACAATGAAATTGGCCTAGACAAAAAATTATGGTACTTCCAAAACAGATTTAAAATAATTTGACCATAGGGATGTGATAAACTGAGGTGTGTCCTGTAATTAGCTTCATAGTTGTCTTCAAACTTGTAATTAGTCAGTCTGCATAAAAAGTTTAAAGGAGGACTTAAGCAGTGAAAAGTAGTCACTGTGCTGTTTGGTATCATTGTGTGCACCACACTAAACATGGGCTGCATGAAGCTATGGAGAGAGTTTAGATTCAAAAGAAAATTATAGCAAACATGTTAAAAGTAATGGCTATAAGACTATCTCCAAACAGCTTAATTTTCCTGTTACTAAAGTTGCACATATAGTTGAAACCAGAAGTTTACATATACTATATAAAAAGACACATATCCAGGTTTTTTCCACTGTCTGACATGAAAACAGAATAAACCTTACCCATTTTAGGTCAATTAAGATTACCAAAATTATTTATATTTGCCAAATGCCAGAATAATGAGAGCGAGAGATTTTTTTTAGGGAGATTGTATTATTTTCTGCAAAGTCAAAAGTTTACATACATTTTATTAGTATTTGGTAGCGTTGCCCTTAAACTGTTTGACTAGGGTCAAACATTTTGGATATATGTTTGTAAGCTTCTCACAATATTTGGTAGGAATTTGCACAGAACTGGTGTAACTGAGCCCTGTTTGTAGGTTGTCTTGCTCGCACCTGCCTTTTCAGCTTTGCCCATAACTTTTCAATAGGATTGAGATCAGGGCTTTGTGATGGCCACTCCAAAACATTGACTTGTTTAACATCCTTAAGCCACTTTGTAACCAGTTTGGCACTATGCTTTGGGTCATTGTTTATTTGGAAGACCCATTTCCGCCCAAGCTTAAAATTCCTGGCTTATGTCTTGAGATGTTGCTTCAGTATTGCCACATAATCTTCTTTCCTCATGATGCCATCTATTTTGTGAAGTGCACCAGTCCCTCCTGAAGCAAAACAACCCCACAACATGACTCTGCCTGCCCATGTTTCACAGTTGGGATGGTGTTCTTTCCAATCTTTTCCCTTTTTCATCCAAACATAACAGTAGTCATGATGACCAAACAATTACATTTTAATTTTGTCAGATCACAGGACATAGCTCTAAAAACAAAGGTCTTTGTTCCTGTGTGTATTTGCAAACATTAATCTGTTTTAATTTCTTTCTTTTGGAGTAATGGCTTTTTCCTGGCAGAGTTTCCTTTCAGCCCATGTTGGTACAGTACTCATTTCACTGTGGATAATAACACAATCTTACCAGCTTCCACCAGCATCTTCACAAGGTCTTTTGCTTTTGTTCTTGGGTTGATATGCACATGTCGGACCAAAGTACGTTTATCTCTGAGACACAGAACCTGTCTCCTTCCTGAGTGGTATGACAGCTGGATATTCCCATCTTGTTTGTACTTGCTTATAATTGTTTGTACAGATGAACGAGGCACCTTCATGTACTGTATCTGGAAATTGCACCCAAGGATGTTCCTGACTTGTGCAAGTCCACAGTTGTCTTCCTGATATCTTGACTGATTTCCTTTAAAATAAATCCACAAGTGTGTCTCTAATGAACTCATATATTGCCAATAAACCTATCAGAACCTTCCAAAGACATGACATCATCATATGGGCTGTCCCAAATTGTTTAAAGGCATAGTAATCTTATTTAGAGATGGGCGAATTGATTCTAATGAAGTGGAATTCATTTAGAATTTCAGGAAAACTTCGGTTCTGAACGAAGTCGAATTTTGGGGTACTTCGGGTGAACGAAGTGTGCTTTTGATTGATAAAATGGCTGCGAGCACATGGCGTTACATGGGCAAAGAACTCTGGGAGGAAGAAGGGCATAGCCTGCATGACATGTGCAGAGATGAAGCCAATCAGAGACCGGCGGGATTCTGTGACGTCACCGCACTATATAAGTCCGGGCGCGACGCTGGGAGCTCATACCGCTCTCACTGTACTGATTAGGGAAGGTGCTGCCGCAGCTGCTTATGATAGCTGATACTAAAGAACTCATTTTTATACAGCGATTTTTGGGGGGTGTCTCAGCTTGTCTCAGAGACTGGTTCTCTTAACGTTCTATTTCTGATTTTGTGGGGTATTGGAACTGAAGTCCAGTGTGCGTCCAATGCAGCTGCATATACATTTTAATGCTATCTGCTCACAGCACAACAGGAACAGGTTGATCTAAGCCTGTTCCTGTTGTATTCATTTAAAGAAACAGCGTTTTTACAATACAAATACCACTTTATTTTTGGTTGCTCAATTCTTTTGCGCAATTTACATCCAGGGGTTAATTAAGCGTTGTTCTGCTGCTGTGGTGACTAAAAGAAAACGTTTATTTCACCGCCAAAAAATACATTTTTCCTGTAGCATAATTCACAAGCGAAGGTTAATTACAAGTTTTCCTCTTGTTGTGTAGCGTAAAGAACACACCATTCTAACACTCTACAAAGCTCGTAGTTTTTGGTTGCTCAATTCTTTTGTGCAATTTACATCCAGGGGTTAATTAAGCGTTGTTCTGCTCCTGTGGTGACTAAAAGAAAACGTTTATTTCACCGCCAAAAAATAATTTTTTCCTGTAGCATAATTCACAAGCGAAGGTTAATTACAAGTTTTCCTCTTGTTGTGTAGCGTAAAAAACACGCCATTGTAACACGCTACAAAGCTGGTAGTTTTTGGTTGCTCAATTCTTTTGCGCAATTTACATCCAGGGGTTAATTAAGCACTGTTCTGCTGTTGTGGTGACTAAAATAAAGCGTCTTTTTCACTGCCAAAAATACATTTTTCCTGTAGCATAATTCACAAGCGAAGGTTAATTACAAATTTTTCTCTTTGTGTAGCGTAAAATACACACCATTGTAACACACTACAAAGCTGGTAGTTTTTGGCTGCTCAATTCTTTTGCGCAATTTACATCCAGGGGTTAACTAAGTGTTTTTCTAAAGTTGTACTCAGTAAAAGAAACTTTGTTTTTCACCGCCACATAAGAAATTCTGTAGCATAATTCATATCCGATGGTTAATTAAGCCTGTTTGTGCTTTTATATTCAGAAAAATACACAGAGTTTTTAAACGGCACATACAAGTCAATTTTTCCTGCCCATTTGTGGAGCGCAATTTATATCCAAGGGTTACCCAAAGCTTCTTAGGGGGTTCATTTGGAGTCAAATACAGGGTGTGTATTTATCATATACAGATATCTTCATCAAACAGTGTCTGTACATTTTAGAACAAACAGTAATGTCAACAGAGAGGTGCAGGCTCTTCACCTGCAGTGGCAGAGGCACAAACATTTCTGGAGCAGGCCCAGGTCGCAGCACAGCAAGGGGACGTCTCAGCGGGGGTCACTTGGTGAGGCCACAACTGCAGCTGTCATCTGGCGGCCGTGTGTTGTTCAGCAACCCAATGGTTCTTAATTGGTTGACTAGGTCATCCACTTCCTCCCAGATGACATCTGACAAACCCCAGCCAAGAGTCGGTGGGAACGTCAGACACAACCCTTAGTTTGGCATGGCCCGGAGTGGGTCAGCGGCCCTCACCTGTCCTCAACCCGCCTCTGTCCCATCTGGTTCCCTCAGCCAGAGATCTACTATGTGGTCTGGGCTCAGCGCCACTATATAGCGAGGATTTACAATTTGAGGAGGGCAGTCAGCAGCTACTTGACAGCGAAGAAATGGGGCCAATATCCCCTGCTTCTTGCAGTAGGCGGCAAAGTATAGATGTGGAGAGTGGCAAGGGAGGTCATGTTGTGAGGGGTCAGCCTCTGCATACCAAGACCGGTGATGAGCACAGCAGTGACGATGAAACACAAATAGATGATGATGTAGCTGACCACAATTGGGAGCCGGGTGAGGCAAGGGCTTCATCATCGTCAGGAGAAGAGGGCATCAGCTTGCACGTCAGGCAGCGGCGCAGCCAGCAAGTGGGTTGTGTGGCCGTGATTCAGCAGGATAGCAGCAGTGTGAGGTCGGGAGCCAAGTGGCCACGGGGTAAAAAACCCGCTTCGCAGGTCCAAGAAAGTAACGGCACAGGGGCTCAGCGAGGCAGCGGCGGCAGTAGTCACTTAATGCGGAGCGTTGGCGGTAAAATCAGCTACTCGGCGGTGTGGCAGTTCTTTACTAAGACACCGGAGGAGCCGAATATGGGTATATGTAGAATCTGTGGGCAGAACGTGAAGAGGGGCCAGGGAGCGAATGTTGGCACTACGGCCCTGCGTCAACACATGCAGCGTCACCATCCGGTGGCCTGGGAGAACATGGCTCAGATGTGGTGGTCCATCCTGCCGCCACACCAACAGCAGCAGCAACGGCCAGTGGCACGCATGCCATTGCAGCCAGTCATGGCTCCACCACCTCTGCAGAAGGGAGCTGTTTCTCTTTGACATCATCTCCTGGTCCAGATGCTCCTGCTCCTCGCTACATGGCGCCAGCAGTCGTTCAGCGAGGCGATTGCAAAGAGATAACAGTATGCGTCCAACCATCCTAAGGTGCAGAAGCTGACCGTTCTCCTGTCCAAGTTGTTGGTGCTGCAGACCCTCCCTTTCCAAATGATGGACTCTGCACCGTTCAGAGAACTAATGGCTTGTGCCGAGCCGAGATGGAGAGTTTCAAGCCGTAATTTCTTTTCCAAAAAGGCAGTACCAGCACTTCATAAATATGTAGAACAGAAAGGGGGCCAGTCCTTGAGCTTATCGGTTTGTTCCAAGGTGCACAGCAGCGCGGACGTCTGGAGCTGTAACTTCGGTCAGAGCAAGTACATGTCCTTTATGGCCCACTGAGTGAATGTGCTTCCTTCCCAGGCACACCAACAACTTGGACAGGAGATGCCGCTTTCTCCTCCATGTTGTCAAACTGTGGCTCCTGCGTCAATGTCCACCTCCTCCTCATCCTCCACCACCACCATCACCATCTCAGCCTCCACAAGTACTGCTCCATCATACCACATGTGTAGGGCACAGCGGTGTCACGCAGTTCTACACCTGGCTTGCATCGGCGAACGAAGTCACACAGGGGAGGAACTGTTCCACGTCATGCAGCAACAAATCAATGTGTGGCTTTCTCCACGCCAACTGCAAATCGGAACCATGGTGACGGACAATGGGAGGAACATAGTGTCTGCGCTGCACCGAGGAGGGATGGTCCATGCGCCCTGCATGGCGCACATGTTCAATCTGGTTGTCAAAAGGTTCCTGAAGTCTTCCATCTATCTTCAGAAGATTCTGAAAATGGCCAGGAAACTGTGCATGCACTTCATCCATTCCTACAAAGTCAGGAACACCCTCCTCGAGTTGCAGCGGCAGAACGGCCTCCCCCAACACACTCTGATATGCGATGTTTCCACCCATTGGAATTCCAGCCTGCACATGTTGGACCGACTTTATGAACAGAGAAAGGCCATTAACGATTTTTTGATGATCCAGGCAGACAGAAGTATTCCCCCTGTGTAACTTTTGATGTCAGCCATGGCAGCTCATGCGTGACACCTGCCGTTTGTTGATGCCATTCGAGGAGGCGACGTTATTTGTCAGTCCCAGGACTACGGATGAATAACGTCATTCCACTGCTTCATGTCCTGGAACAGATGCTGAAAAATCTGTCTGGCAGAGGACTGGAGAAGTGGCGACTACATCTCTCGCGGCCACATGAGTCCGTGGGGACTGAAATGGAGGAGGAGGAGGACATTGGAGCAGAAGCATTGTCTGGTGAAATGAGTGGATTTTCTACCCAGGTGACAAGAGAGGAGGAGCAGGAGTTTGCAGTGGAGAAGCTGTCCTGCCCGGCCAGTAGTGTGGCCTCAGAGCGGGTGTTCAGTGCAGCGGGGGCCCTCGTTACCCCAACGAGAACCCGCATGTACAAGGGAAAAGTGGAACGACTGAACTTTGTCGAGATGAATCAGGCGTGGATCGGCCATGATTTCCACACACCAATGCCTTAGGCGTCAGACTACATCAGCCATGACGTCTCAACCAAACTGTGAGAAATGAGTCTGGGTTCAAACTACCTGCCTCAGCCACTATTCTGATGCCGCCACCCGCCTGATGCCACACATCTGCTGACAGTTTCTCCATCTGCCACCAACCGTCTTTACCAGGGGCTGGTATTGCCATTCACCTCCACACTCTGTCATTGTGCCACTTTATGACCTAATGCTGCTGCTGTTGCTGGTGCTGTGACATCCACACTGTGTCATTGTGCCACTCTCTGACCTCATGCTGTTGCTCCTGCCGCCGTCACTTCCATTCTCTGTCATTGTGCAACTCTGTGGCCTACTCCAGTTTTTTCCACCTCAAGAATGTCATTGTGCCACTGTCTGACCTCATGCTGCTGCCACCGTCACCTCCACTCTCTGTCATTGTGCCACTCTGTGGCCTTCTACTGTTTTGCCACCTCCAGAATGTCATTGTGCCACTGTCTGACCTCATGCTGCGGCCACCGTCACCTCCACTCTCTGTCATTGTGCCACCCAGTGGCCTACTCCAGTTTTTGCCACCTCCAGAATGTCATTGTGCCACTGCCTGACCTCATGTTGCTGCTGCCGTTACCTCCACACTGTGTCATTGTGCCACTGTCTGACCTCATGCTGCTGCTGCCATTACCTCCACACTGTGTCATTGTGCCACTCTGTGGCCTACTCCAGTTTTTGCCACCTCCAGAATGTCATTGTGCCACTGTCTGACCTCATGCTGCTGCCACCGTCACCTATATTCTCTGTGATTGTGGCGCTCTGTGGCCTACTACTATTTTGCCACCTACAAAATGTCATTGTGCCACTCTCTGACCTCATGCTGCTGCTGCCGTTACCTCCACACTGTGTCATTGTGCCACTGTCTGACCTCATGCTGCTGCTGTGGCTGCTGCCGTGTCCTCCACACTGTGTCATTGTGCCACTGTCTGACCTCATGCTGCTGCTGTGGCTGCTGCCGTCCTCCACACTGCATCATTGTGCCACTGCCTGACCTCATGCTGCTGCCGCCACCACCTCCACTCTCTGTCATTGTGGCACTCTGTGGCCTACTACTATTTTGCCACCTTCAAAATGTCATTGTGCCACTCTCTGACCTCATGCAGCTGCTGCCGTTACCTCCACACTGTGGCATTGTGCCCCAGTCTGGCCTCATGCTGCTGCTGTGGCTGCTGCCTGGTCCTCCACACTGTGTCATCGTGCCACTGTCTGACCTCATGCTGCTGCTGTGGCTGCTGCCGTCCTCCACACTGCATCATTGTGCCACTGCCTGACCTCATGCTGCTGCCGCCACCACCTCCTCTCTCTGTCATTGTGGCACTCAGTGGCCTACTCCAGTTTTTGCCACCTCCAGAATGTCATTGTGCCACTGTCTGAGCTCATGCTGCTGCCACCGTCACCTCCACTCTCTGTCATTGTGCCACCCAGTGGCCTACTCCAGTTTTTGCCACCTCCAGAATGTCATTGTGCCACATGTCTACCTCGCTGCTGCATGCCACCGTCACCTCTAAATCTCTGTCATTGTGCCACTCTGTGGCCTACTACTGTTTTGCCATCTCCAGAATGTCATTGTGCCACTCTCTGACCTCATGCTGCTGCTGCCGTTACCTCCACACTGTGTCATTGTGCCACTCTGTGGCCTACTCCAGTTTTTGCCACCTCCAGAATGTCATTGTGCCACTGTCTGACCTCATGCTGCTGCCGCCGTCACATCCACTCTCTGTCATTGTGCCACTCTGTGGCCTACTCCAGTTTTTGCCACCTCCAGAATGTCATTGTGCCACTGTCTGACCTCATGCTGCTGCTGTGGCTGCTGCCGTCACCTCCACTCTCTGTCATTGTGCCACTCTGTGGCTTACTCTAGTTTTTGCCACCTCCAGAATGTCATTGTGCCACTGTCTGACCTCCTGCTGCTGCCACCGTCACCTCCATTCTCTGTTATTGTGCCACTCTGTGGCATACTACTGTTTTGCCACCTCCAGAATCTCATTGTGCCACTGTCTGACCTCATGCTGGTGCTGCCGTTACCTCCACACTGTGCCATTGTGCCACTCTGTGGCCTACTCCAGTTTTTGGCCACCTCCCAGAATGTCATTGGGGCCACTGTCCTGACCTCATGCTGTTGCTGTGGCTGCTGCCGTCACCTCCCACACTCTGTCACTGATGTTGCCACCATGAGCCCTCAGCTTTTTTTTTTTCCAGCTGTCGCTGCCATGACTTTATCAGGGTAAAATTCCCCCTTCAGTTTTTTGGTCATTTTTCCCCTGTAAGTGCCCAGGGAATTTTATAAGTGAAGCGTTTCTAAGAGTGGCGGCAGTCATGTGCGTGTCATAAATAAAACACAACATTGTATGAAGACCAAACCAAGCTCCCTCTGCCCTTTTTAAGCATGGCCACAACTTTTAACAGCACCCTGCAGCCTCTGTGCAGCCTGGAAATAGCTGTTTTTTAACGTTTATTCGTCCCGAAGTAATTCGGACCCAAAGTTATTTTTGTCGGGAAATTCGGCGAAGTGACCGAACCGAATTTTTGAGAAATTCGCCCATCTCTAATCCTAGTGTTTGTAAACTTCTGGCTTTGCAGAAAGTAATAAACATTACTTAAAAATTCTCTCTGTTATTATTTTGGCATTTGGCAAATCCTAATTGACATAAAACGGGTAAGTTTTGTTCTGATTTTGCATCAGATAGTAAGAAAAATGTGCAGAAATGTAAGTTTATGACAAGCTCCCCGAATGCATGGCTGCAAGAGGAAATTTGATAACAAATTGAAGAGACCATTAATATGAATGGTAACCAAAAGATCCCAAAACAATTTCTAAGGAGATTAGAGGAGAACATGGTCAAGGTACATTAGTGTCAGATCGCACCATCCATCTCTGTGTATGCCAAAGTGGATTTAATGGAAGACGACTGAGTAGGAAACCACTATTAAAAGCAAATCAAATAAAAAAGTGAGACTGGAATTTAGACAGATGAGACAAAACTGGAGTTTCGGAAAGTCATATCAGCTCTATATTCACAGCCGCAAAAATGTATCATACAAAGAAAAGAACATTGTACCTACTGTAAAACAGGAAGAAGACTCAAATATGTTTTGGGGCTGCTATGCTGCATCTGGCACAGGGCTCAAAGAAATCTCAAGACTATTAAGGCATTTTAGAGTGAAACGGGGTCCCCAGTGTCAGAAAGTTTGGTCTCAATCGCATGCTATGGATCCCCCAACACACACAGCTAAAACATCCAATAATAGCTAAGAGCAAAGCATATAACTATTCTGAAGTGGCCTCTTTGAGCCCTGATCTAAATACTATAGAACATCTGGGGAAGGAGCTGAAACCTGCAGTCTAGAGAAGACACATTCACACCTGAGATAGCTGGAGCCGCTCATGAGGAGTGGGACAAAATATCTGTGGACAGGGGCAGACGTTTCATTTAGTGGTACAGAAATAGTTTGTTTGTAGTAATTCACTCAAAAGGCCGTGTAACAAAATATTAAGTTAAGAGGACCATCATTTTTGTCCAGGCCAGTTTAATTTTATTTATTTTTTTTCACTTGAATTGCAATTCAAAGAAAAGTCTGATTTGTTGATTTTCAGTACATTTAAATTTATTATTACTTACAGTTTCAAATTATTTCAGTGACCACTGTGAGTTTATCTTTCTTTAATGTAAGACTACCGTCATTTTAATCCAAGTGTGTATGTCCATATAAGATTTAAGTTTTTCATTTTCAATAAATATGGAAAAATATCTAAAATTCAGTTTTAACTTTGTCACTATGTGGTATAAAATGTAGAATGGTATGGAAAAACTTGATTTGTTTTATTTTAGCACAAGGCCTCAAAATAACAAAATGTGAAAAAAAAAGTAAAAAGGTCTGAAGATATTATAAATGTACTGCAAGTAAAACAATGACTGACCACCACTTTCTATGTAATTCAATTCAACAGAAAATCCTATTGACCCAATGAATATATTGCGACTGGTGGTTTCGAATGTCATTTGCTCCGTTGTGTTTGGTGAAAGATTTGACTATGAAGACCAAAAATTCTTGACTCTCTTATCAAATCTTAATGATGTTTTTCATCTGGTCAACACTCGTTCGGGGATGGTAAATATTACAACGTGTAGAAAATGTATACAGGTGCAATTTCATTAACATGAATGTATACATATGGAACAATGTCGCTGCCTTTAAAAACTTTGGCCCACATGGCTAAATTGGATCTATCTGGTATCTATTATATGTAACGTTTAGTCATAACATCAAAACCCAAGCGGGTTTGGTTAATAACAATGATTATCTCTGCTAAGCAGCACTTTCTTGACCTAAAACAAAACATAATATTGCATCGAAAACTAAATGCACCAAAAATGTTCCACATTTTAGTGCATTCAAGACAGATTTCTCAGGCTGACCTTTTAGTTAATGTATCCCAAAATGTTGAAAGCAAAAAATGGTCAAGTGTAAGGATATTTGACAAAAGTCAAATTGTGATGGCTAGCCAACCAAATCACAGCGTGTTTAAAACTACAGGTCTTGTAGAGTGTATCTTAAGATAAACGTGCATATCCACTCACCACCTTGGTTTCTTCTGTGCCCTTGCCTTAGTGTCCAGGAGCTTTGCTCCACACTGTACACCCGCACCTGATAGCTCAGCTCACCGATCCTCTTTGTAGCTCAATGTTTTAACCGACCCCTTCTTGTATCGGGTTTTCAATATGCAAGCTTCTCGGTTCCTCGGTGCCCCGATCACCTCTCCGCTGTTTCACTCCGCCGGAGCCACGTCCGTTCCAGCTTTTCAAAAGCATTTAATTGCATCCAAAAAGATCCGCTCCGAAATATTAAAAATTTTTTGCAGTTTTTTATTAAATAGAAGTATATGTTTGCAAAAGATAAACGAAAGATCCACACTCGGAGGGTTTCAAACCGTAGGGGTTTTCTTTTCACAAAAAATGACTAAGGCTGTTGCTAGGCCTCCAGCTGTTATGGAAACTGTTGTCATTCTTGTAATTGCACAGCAGGATGCTCATGGAAGATAAAGGGAGCCCGGTCCCTCTGTCAATTCCTTACATGCCAAGGTCGCTATCAACCCAATGTACGGGGGTTTAAACGCGGAATCGAGTAAATCCAGTTTTTGGTCTTAAGCAGCACCCTGGCTGTTAGTAATAGCTGTGCTGCTGCAGATATCATACTGACACAAATTTTTTTAAAAAACTGTACAATTGGGCCCTGATGTACGGTATGCAAGTTTTTCAAAAAGTCATGACACAGACAAAAATTTAAAAAACAGTGGGCCCCTATGAACTAAATAAACATAAAAGGGACATTTGAATTTTGGAAAACGCATTCTGCTAACTAGGTACATGGAAAAAAATTTTTTAAGGTTCTTAGTTCACACCCCCTGGCCAAAACTGCTTAAGCCCACCCCGAACTTTTATTGGGGGCCCCAAAAGGGCGTCCTACTAAGTTACCTCTCTTTTGGGGCCTGTTCAGACCACAACTTCGGGAGCGAAGATACCTGCTTAAAAGCCCCCTGCACTGATTTAAAAAAAACCCGAGGAAGTGGGTGGGGGCCAAAAACCAAAAATGGAGTCAACCACTTTTTCCCCACAAAAGTCAAAAACAACATTTTTTTTTGCCATCAAAAAATTTTTTTTTTAAAAAAAACACAAATAACCGGTTGGCGGGGAATACATATACCATACAAATTCAAAAAACATGGGACCTATGGACTAAAGAAACTATCAAAAGGGACATAGGAATTTTGGAAAAAGCATTAATGCTTAAGCAATTTTGGCCAGGGGTGTGAACTAATGCTTAAGCAATTTTGGCCAGGGGTGTGAACTAAGAACCACTAAAAATGTTTCCATGTTTTCAGTTTGAGTAATGCTTTTCCCAAAATTTTCCCATGTCCCTTTTGATAGTTTCTTTATCCATAGTATGCCACTGTTTTTTAATTTTTTTTGTGAAAATGTATTGCTGCCACAAAGTGTCATTTTGTTTTTTTAAACAAAGTCTTTTGATGTGCAAAACCAAATGTTGTTTTTGACAAGTACATGACAATCATGACATACTTGGACATCAAGAGTAAAAAAAAAATCCTCCTCTCCATACTCCCCTTCCACCAACATTCCAACAGAACAGGAAGAGGACCCATCTACTCTAATAAACTGCACTCTGGCGGGACATAATTAGGAGGCACAGCCACGCTCCTTCATTGACCTGCTCATTGCTGTCCCAAGGATGTCTTGGGAGCGCTGGTGAAAGCCTCATGGGTCACATGATGAATGGGGCCACATGTTTGAGATCTTTGAGATACGATGACCTTCTTAACACCTTCTTAAGTACACCTTTTCATGGCAGCTGTATTCTCCATTGGCAGTGGCCTCTCTCAGCAGAATACTACTTACCTACTATACTACAAAAAATGTTCAGTAATGGTCTAAAAACACAAGCAACAGAAAAAATTCAGGGTGTTGACTTGATATTTATATTGTCCAATCCAAGGTGCCCACACCTTACAACTAACAAGACTTGGATCTGCTGTTTTGGTACTCCAGAGTACCAGTAAGGGACTTGTGGAGTCTATGCTTTGATAGCTGAGGGCTGTTTTGGCAGCACAAAGAGGACCTGCACAATATTATTAAGGGTAAGATATGTTTTATTATTATGGCTGATTGCTGTATTTCAAGAGATATCCATCTGCCTTTATGGGGTATAATATACAGAATTAATGGACCTGTGGCTGGATGCCTGGACACCTTGTCTTACAAGAGAAATGTTTGCAGCCTTGGCACAGAATCTGAATAAAATAGCAATTAAAATAATGAAGCTTTGCAGATTACTTACAGACATTTGGTAGATTAGCAAGAAAGAAGGGACAACAGAAAGGAGTATGACTTTAGGATAAGACTATACAGTGCTTATTTGTAGTCTATAACCATGAAGACATAGGAGGTTTAAAAAAAAACCAAAAAAAAAACAAAATTATTTTAAAAGTTTTCTTTACTTTTAGGCTATGTTCACACGGCTTAAACCTGGACATATTTCAGTCCGTTATTACGCGCCGGAGTGCGCAAATTACGGTCTGAAAACGTCCCAGTCATTATGGTAATCCACAGTTCTCATAGTGAACTATGGATTACGTCTCCTGTCACTGCTCGGCGAATCCGCCGGGCGGGGAGATAATTGACATGTGAGTTACTAGCGGCGTATACGCGCCGCTAGTAATGAATGTCTATGGGCCGGTGAGGTGCCGGCCCCCCGCTCCTGCCCCTTGCCACACGGCATAATTGCGGGCCGTAATTACATCCCGCAATTAAGCCGTGTGAACCTAGCCTTAGGTGCAATAAAGCAATACAAAAACAACTTTTTAAAGTCTGACATATCCTTTATTAAAGTCATTGAACTGTTGATTATAAAAAGTGTGTGTATACTAAATGTTGCCTATATAATATGACACTCAACCAACAGAAAAATATAAATGTTATATTTTCTATTATTTTTTTCTTTAATTAGTTCCTTAACGTATTTCCAATCATGCGTTACATTCCTGGGCCTCACCAGAAGATCTTCAAACTTACAAACAACCTGAAACAATTTTTTAAGGAAATGATGACCACCCACCGAGCCACCCTGGATGAGAACTGCCCCCGTGACTTTATAGATTGCTTCCTCATGAAGATGGAAAAGGTGTGTTTATAGTTATTAAAAAAATATAAAGAATTTCCATAGCAACCAAAATTCAACTTTTTTTTTTTTTTTTTTAAAGAGACACTAAAAACAGTCATTCTATTGGTCATTGTTCTCATTTTGATTCCTATGACACTTACAAATAAAGTATAGGGCTGTACTCATTTGTAATGTTAAATTAAGGCCAAATTTAAATGTTTTAGGAAAAAAAGAATCCAGATACAGAATTTCATGATGTAAACCTAGACGCGATAATTTTAGACTTATTCTTTGCTGGGACAGAGACTACAAGTGTGACAATGAGATATGCTTTTCTTATACTCTTAAAATATCCAGAAATACAAGGTAAGTATTTTGATGGTTTTTTTTTCATTACTTTTAAATAACACTTTTTAATTCTCCCTTAAATCAGCTATTGGCATTGAAGAAACAGTAGTATATGTCAGGGGGGCCTGTACTTGAGGGGGCACAAATTCCTAACACATAAGAAAACACCAGTATTAGAAATAGAAAATGGTAGGTGTGTGTTTTGTGTGTGGTGTGTGTGTGTGTGTGGGGTGTGTGTGTGTGTGTGGGGGTGTGTGGGGGTGGGGGGGTGGGGGGGGGTTGGTGGTTGGGGACCCAAATTCAAATTACATGTTGCCTCTTCCCCTCCCCCTAATATCTGCAAAGTTGACTAATGTCATCATTTCTTCTTTTGCAAAAATGTTTTAATAATTAATATAATAATCAATAAATGCCTGACAATAATACAAGTAAATGAACAACTGTAAGTTATGAATGATCTATTGTGCAGCTGTTCACCCCTTACAATTGGGCAGTGTAAAAGCATCCTTATAAGTAGCGGCAATTAATTTTCATTAAGCCAATTGCAGCTCCTAGCTGACAGTTATCACTATTTTGAAATTTTTTGTTACACCATAGAAAACCCTATGTAGGGCTCATTTTAAAAGGCATAATTTGGGGGAAGAGTACTGGTGGGCTATTCAGAGACAGGTATAGGGCAGCAAACTGAAACTTTGCCATAGTTAATAGAGTGCCTCATTATAGCTTACAGTTTACAGCCTTATGCACATGCAGTTTTGAGCTATAAATACTCTGGAGCTTAATTTTATCTCTATAAATATTTATATTTATTTTTTATTTAAAAAAAAAAAATCTATCTATATATCTATCTATCTATCTATCTATCTATATATATATAATTATTGTATTTCTATATGTAATATAATGTTCCATGTTGCTCCAGACTTCTGGCACAGTTTGCACCACATAGTTTATGATGTGCTTAGACGGTTTCAAGACACTTTTGTGCCTCGCTCGACAAAAGAGGAGTGGTCTCAGTAAAAGAGGCATGGTGTTACTGAAAGAGGCTTGTTAGTCCATGCTCCAAAATTTTGGCAATGTTAGTAGCATAGAGTAAACCAACTTACAAATTGTAACGGTAGCGGTAGTGGATCCGCTGGGCCACCGCAAGCGATGGTGTAAGCCCACACCAGGGAGCGGAGTCTAAGTAGAACCCGGTTATCACCAGAGCCCGCCGCAAAGCAGGATGGACTTGCTGTGGCGGGAAACTACCATGTTGCTTCCACTGGCGGGACTTGCTTGATGTGGTAGCCATGGGTAAACGTGGTACAAAATCGTAAGGCAGGCTCGTAGTCGGGGACAGGCGGTAGGTCAGGGCAGGCGGCAAAGGTTCGTGGTCGGAGGACGGTAGCGAAACAGTACGGTACACAGGAAACACTAGATGAGGCAAAACGCTTTCTCAATAGGCTCCAAGGGCACTAAAGAGCCGGCAGAGCACTGCCGGAGGAGGAGCCATTATATAGGGTCAGCGACCGGCAACAGCCAATTACCGGCGCGCTGGCCCTTTAAATCTGAGAAGGACGGCACGCTGGGTTCAGGGCCGCTATACAGGGGGTACAGCCGGGTACTCCTGTATGGGGCCCAGTGAAACAAGGGGGCCCGCCACAAGCAGGCCCCCTCATTCCTAAAGGAAGAGTGACGCCCGGCGGCGCAGCCGCCGAACCAGGCTCGGACAGCTGCTGCGGGCCCCGGAGGCAGTGCCGTCGCTCCCGGGGCCCGTCCACGCATCCAGTCCCTGCGTCCCGAGCACTCAGAGACCGACCCGGGAGTTGGGGACTAATGTTCTCGACTCCCGGGGCTGCCCCGGTGTCAGCGGAGCACAGCGCCACTAGCGCTGCGCTCCGCTGATCTCCCTGGCAGGCTGAAGGCACTAGGCCTTCAGCCTGCCGGGCGCCGGCCCCTACTGCTGACGTAGGCGGCGCAGTGACGTCATATCACCGCGCCGCCTATGCAGGGCGGCAGGAGCCAGCGGGGGAGATCGGAGCTGCAGGAGCGGGAGCGAGGCTCAGGTAAGTGTTTTTTTTTTGTTTATATATATATTTATATATTATATTTTAAAATATATATATATATGTTTTAAGAAAGGCGGCCCCGAATCTCTGCCTACAGCTAAAGGTGGCCTGACTCTGGCTACAGCTAAAGGGGGTCCTGACTCTCTGCCTACAGCTAAAGGGGGCCCTGAACTCTGCCTACAGCTAAAGGGGGGCCCTGACTCTATGCCTACAGCTAAAGGGGGGCCCTGACTCTCTGCCTACAGCTAAAAGGGGGGCCTGCTTGCCTACAGCTAAAGGGGGGCCCTGCTCTGCCTACATCAAAGGGGGGGCCCCGACTTGCCCACAGCTAAAAAGGGGGGCCCCCGACTCATGCCTAAGCTAAAGGGGGCCCGCTTTGCCCACAGTAAAGGGGGCCTAACTCTGGGCCCCATAAATAAAGGGGGCCCTAACTCTGGCTATAGCTAAAGGGGGCCCTGACTCTCTGCTTACAACTAAAGGGGGCCCTAACTCTGCCCACACTAAAAGGGGGGCCCCGACTCTGCCCCACACTAAAGGGGACCTGACTCTTGCCTACAGTAAAGGGGGCCCCTGACTCATGCTACAGCTAAATGGGGCCCTGACCCCTTGTACACTAAAGGGGGCCCAACTCATGCCTACAGCAAAGGGGGCCTGACCCTTTTTGCCCCACAGCTAAAGGGGGGGGCCCGACTCTCTGCCCACAGCTAAAGGGGGCCCTGACCTGGGGTACAGCTAAAGGGGCCCCAACTTTTATGCCACAGCTAAAGGGGGCCCTAATCTCTCCACAACAAAGGGGGCCCTGACTCTCTTGCCACCTAAAAGGGGGGGCCCCGACTCTTGCTACATTAAAGGGGGCCCCGACTCTCTCCTACAGCTAAAGGGGGGCCCCGACCTGGCTACAGCTAAAGGGGGCCCTGACTCTGACTACAGCTAAAGGGGGCCCCAACTCTATGCCTAAAGCAAAAAAGGGGCCCAACTCTTGCCTACGATAAAGGGGCCGACTCTCTCCTACATCTAAAGGGGGCCCTACTCTCGCCACACTAAAGGGGGCCCTACTCTCTGCCTACATCTAAAGGGGCCCTGCTCTGCCTAAACATAAAGGGGGCCCCCCTTTGCCTAAACAAAAGGGGGCCCCGACTGTACCTAAACATAAAGGGGGCCCTGGTACCTACAAACAAAGGGGGCATGACGCCTTCAAAGGCAAATTGGGCCTGACTACCAACAAACTACTAAAGGGGGGCCCTAATTACCTACAAACAAAAAGGGGAAAACTACCTGCACACTACTAAAGGAGGGCCCCGACTTCCTGCACACTAGCTAAAGGAGGCCCCGACTTCCACACTAGCTAAAGGAGACCCCGACTTCCTACACAGTAAAGGAGGCCCCCAAATTCCCCGCACACTACTAAAGGAGACCCACTTCCTGCACACTCGCTAAAGGAGGCCCCCACTTCCTGCACATCTAAAGGAGGCCCCAACTTCCTTCACATAGCAAAGGAGGCCCCCACTTCCTGCACACTAGCTAAAAGGGGGCTCCTAACACCTTTATACTACTAAAGGGGCCTGCTTATTACCTGGGGCTATTACCTACCCCCCTTGGCTAGGTACTCAAAAAGCTTCCTTTGGCCAGCCTAGCAGCTATCCCCGCAGGGTTACCTACCTAAAATTGGGGGCCTGTCTAATTACCGGGCCCTGCCCATTCGCCAACCACCTGGGCTTGTCTCCAAAACCTGGTAATATAATTGAAGGCACAGCCCATAGCTGTAGCGTTACTCCGGGGGGTTAGCCTCTCCCCCCCCCTCCAAACCCTTAGGATACTAGCCCTCTAGTTATGGTTGCCCCCGCTCCCCCAACCCTGGGGGTTTGTAAAGGTGGGAAAAAAATTAAAGAGATGCTGTAAAATTGGGATTCTAAGATTTTTGTGTAAAATTTCTGCGGGGATATGGTGGCCGGGGCAAGTATCAGGGCGGTGGGAACATGCAAAAGAGAAGGGATAAC
This sequence comes from Phyllomedusa bahiana, assembly GCA_025379985.1. Taxonomy (NCBI): domain Eukaryota; kingdom Metazoa; phylum Chordata; class Amphibia; order Anura; family Hylidae; genus Phyllomedusa; species Phyllomedusa bahiana. Next base: position 62,595 of record JAODAL010014108.1, read on the forward strand.
GAACGACTCAAGAGAAGAGAAGCTATCAGATATATAACCCGGGGGAGTTTCCCCATGTCAGGGGTTTTTTTTACACTTTATGGGCATGCTGTTTCACTGTAAGTGGTTACCCCGGGTGGTGTCTGACCTTTTTTGGTCTCCATATGGGGGGGTTATATCGGCGTTTGTATATGGGAGGTAATGTGCCCCCGATTGTAAGATGAGGGGACACCTGCCGTTGATAGAAGTAACTTTTACTTTCTTGCTGGGGTTATTTTAAAAAAGGGGGTGAGGGGGGCGGACCAAGGGAAAAGTGGAGGGGGGAAATTGTAATGGGTGGGGGGGGGGTATGGATGGAGCTACTTAGCCCTGTGTCTATATATGCTAGATTGACAATTGGAAAAGACAGTTGGGGACTCACTTGGTTAACAAAACAATATAGTTCTTTTTTTATACTGTATTATGTGGTAAAATGGGCGCATTTATGTCCTAGAGGCCTTTTTTTTTGCTGGGGGCGGGGAGATTGGGTTGCTGGGGGCGGGGTTTACAGGCGGGGGGGGGGGGCAGCTGCTTCAGCCGTAGGGGGGCCCTTGAAATTATCGTTGGCGGCCCTGGCCGTGTTTATACGTCTAAGCACCTGGCGGGACAGGGCCCAAATAGCCTTCATGTCGCGGTCCAATGTATCCGCTGCAGTGACTTCGGACTGAGATGCTAGTGGGAGAGGTGGGCGGGGGAGCAGGCCGTACACAATATAGAAAGGAGAGGCACCCGCTGATTCAGAGTCTAGGGAATTATAAGAAAATTCCGCCCATGGAAGACAGTTGGACCGGTCATTATGACGTGCCGAGACAAAATGGCGCAAGTAGGTCCCCAGGACCTGGTTGACCCTTTCCACCTGGCTATTCGTCTGGGGGTGATAGGCCGAGGAGAAATCGAGCTTCACCTGAAGCTGAGAACAGGGGGCCCACCAGAATTAGGAGACAAACTGGACTTCACGATCAGAGACAATTTGCAGGGGCATCCCGTGTAAATTAAAAATGTGGAGAAAAAACAGGTTGGCCAGGTCGCCACGTGTGATCAGGGACTGGAAGGAATGGGCAGGGTATGTAGGAGCCCGAACGGTCTGTGACGGGGCATTTTGTTACGGGCATGGGTGATACAGGCCCCAACAAATTATTTAATGTCTTTAGCTAGGTCCGGCCACCAATAGAACCGCGCGATAAGGAGGCAAGTTTTATGAGCACTGGGTTGTCCGGCCACCAATGAGCAGTGTCTCCACTGCAAGATCCTTTTGCAGAGTGCGGGGCTCACATATGTCTTCCCAGGCAGGACATTCCGGAGATCGACTGGAGCTGCGGAGACGCTCAGGGGGTATTATGTGCTCTGAGGTCACTTCTTCACAGACCACGGTGGGAAAGCGCGTGACATGCGTTTTCCCTTTTCACATTCTTTTCCCAGGATAAAAGGGATTTGGAAAAAAAACCCGGGAGAAAGGAAAAAGCGACCACCTGGGGCCTTTGGCGTGGATTAATTTTCACGGGGGCCTTTTGGGAAGGAAATGGGGGGTTTCTTGTAAAACCCTGAATAGTTTCAAAATGGGATGCCCTCACCTTCCAGCAGTTTAACGCCATCCCTCCAGGGCCAGTTTGAGGGCCCAATAACCCCCGGGCCCTCCATCGTATAATTTCTTCCCCGGGGAAAAACTTTTGGAAAAGAATCCGCAATTTGCCCGGGGTTTTCCCCCCTTCGGCCCTTTTTTGGGGTGAGGACCGCCCCGACCCCAAACCGACGGGGCGTGAAAGTTCTAGTCAAAGGGTTTTGCAGGGCCCCGGCCGTGACAGGAAAGAAGCGGAAGAAAAGGGGCCAGTCTTCATTTTTCAGGGAACCCCCTCCTCTGCCTCGGATGGCCAACTTCCATTTTAGGTTTTTCTTCGTGTGGGCCACAAGGGGAGCACCCGTGAAAAAAATTGCGGGTTAACTGCCTTAATTTTTTTTAAAAAAAAAAAATTTTTTTAAAAAAAGGGGAAAAAAAAAAAGGGGTTTGGGGTTTTTTCCCCCCCTTGGGAAAAAAAAATTTAAAAAAAAAATTTTTTTTTCCCCCCTTTTTTTAAAACATTTTTAAATTTAAAAAAAATTTTTTTTTTTTTTTTTTAAAATTTTTTTTAAAAAAAAATTTTTTTTAAAAAGGTTTTTAAAAAAAAAAGGGGAAAAATTTTAAAAAAATCAAAAATGGGGAAAAAAAAAAAGGAATTTAAAAAATTTTGGGGCCCCTTTTTAATTTCCCCCTTTTTTTTTGGGGGTTGGTTTGGGGGGCCCCCCCCCGGGGGAAAATTTTCCCCGGGGGGGGGGGGGGGCCCCTTTTTTATTTTTTGGGGAAAAAAAAACCAAAAAAAATTTCCCCGAAATTGGGGAAAAATTTGGGAAAGGGGGGGGTTTTTTGGGGGGCCCGTTCCCCTTTTTTTCCCAAAAACCCCCCCCCAAAAACGTAGGGGGGCCCCCCGGAACCGGAAAAATTTTTCCCCCAAAAACCCCCGGGGCCCCGGGGGGGTTTTTTTGGGGTTTTTTTCCCCAAATTCCCCCAAAAGGGGCCCCCCCTTTTAAAAAAACCCCCCTGGGGAAAGGGGGGGGGGGGCCCCCCCCCCCCAAAAAAACCCGGGCCCAAGGGGGGTTTTTCCCCCCCGGGGCTTCCGGGGGCCCCCCAATTTGGGGGGGGGTTAAACCCCCCGGGGAAAATTTAATTTTTTTGTTTTGGGGGAAAAAAACCCCTTTTTTGGGGTTTTTTTTTGGGGTAAAGGGGGGGTTTTTCCCCCCAAAAAAGGGGGGGTTGGGGGAAAGGGGGGGGGCGGCCTTTGGGTTGGGGGGGAAAAAAAGGGGCCCCCCCCCAAAATTTTGGGAAAAAGGGGGTTTTTCCCCAAAAGGGGGGCCCCCCCCCCAAAAGGGGGGGGGGTTTTTTTTTTTAAAGGGGCCCGGGGTTTTAAAAGGGCGGCGACAGTACAGACATTTGCCTAACCGACGTCGTGTCAATTCTTGCTCAGAGAGTTGAGTCTGGTCGACTTGCATGGGTTCCTCAATAGGGAGCAGTGTCGGATGCATCGACTGCCTCTGGAATACTGGAGACAAGTGTGGAAACCGCCGTGCTACCTCTCGTTCATGCCGAAGCTCTTCTCGCCTTTCGGCGAAATGCACGTCAATGCGGGTAGCCAACTGAATTAACTCGCTGAGGGAAGACGGGATGTCTCTCGCAGCCAGCACATCCTTAATCCTACTCGAGAGACCCCTTTTGAAGGTGGCACACAGGGCAGCCTCGTTCCAGGCTAACTCAGAAGCTAATGTGCGGATCTGCACCGCGTAGTCTCCCACAGACGAGTCCCCCTGGCACAGGGTTAGAAGAGCCGTTTCCCTGGAGGATGCCTGAGCTGGTTCCTCAAAAACACCGCGGATCTCCTGGAGGAAGGACTGTAGATCCGACGTCACCGGATCGTTCCGATCCCACAGGGGTGTGGCTCATGCCAAGGCCTTCCCGGAAAGCAAGCTGACCACGAAAGCCACCTTAGAACGCTCCGCGGGGAACTGGTCCGCCATTAATTCAATGTGCATAGAACACTGGGTGATGAAACCTCGGCACTGCTTGGAGTCCCCTTCGAATTTCGATGGTAGTGGTAACCAAAGCTTGGGACCCACCGTCACAGGCGGGGCAGCTGGAGGCGGTGTAGCCACGGGTGGAGATGATGGCTGCTGCTGGTTCGCCAGGAGTTGCTGCAACATGACGGTTAGCTGGTCCAACTGCTGTGCCTGTTGCACGATCTGCCATGACTGTTGCGCAACAACTGCTGTAAGGTCCGCTTCTCCAGGCAGGGGCACCTTGGCGCGATCCCTGACCGGATCTTACTGTAATGGTAGAACCCGGTTTTCACCAGAGCCCGCTGCAAAGCGGGATGGACTTGCTGCTGCGGGAAACTACCAGGTCGCTTCCACTGGCGGGACTTGCTTGCAGTGGTAGCCAAGGGTAAACTTGGTACAAAATCGTAAGGCAGGCTCATAGTCGGGGACAAGCGGTAGGGCAGGGCAGGCGGCAAAGGTTCGTGGAGGATGAGGCAAAATGCTTTTTAAATAGGCTCCAAGGGAACTAAAGATCCGGCAGAGGACTGCCGGAGGAGGAGCCATTATATAGGGTCAGCGGCCGGCAACAGCCAATTACCGGCGCGCTGCCCCTTCAAATCTGAGAAGGCCGGCGCGTGCACCCTAGGGAGCGGGGACACGCGCACTGGCCGGCACAGGCGCGCCTGGAGTCAGGAGCGAGGTCGGGTGAGTACCTGACCTTCAGGGAACGAGTGCACCCACTGTCTGGCGCACGGACCGCGGGGCCACTCACCCCCAGTACTCAGGAGAGGACTGGGGAACGGAAACGCCCGCAGCCCGGGTGACGGGCTGCGGAGTCATTCGTGACACAAAGTTTAGACAGTTCTAACATGACCCAGATTTAACAACACTGTGATAAATGTGACGCATTATAAGACTGTTTAGCCTAACTTCACACCAAGGGCCACATGTATGAAAACTGTCTAGATCTAAAACTCACTTTGTTGCCCATAGAAACCAATCAGAGCCCATAGCAACCAATCAGAGCGCCCGTCTCATTTTTCAAGAGCACTATATAAAATGAAAGGGGGGCTCTGATTGGTTGATATGGGCAACAAAGTGAGTTTTAGACCTAGACAGTTTTCATACATGTGGCTCTAAGAGTTAGAAAGTATTGATTACTCTGCCCCTTTGTGTGCCGCCATTTGCATTTGTGGAAAATAACTCCCAACATGGCTTGTGGTGATACATGACAAAATTTGCTTTAGACAAATTCTACATAAATCTGTCACACATACAGGGCCGTTCCTAGGGGTTGGCGAGGCGGGTGATCGCCTAGGGCGCCGGCGCTTCGCTCACCTGAGGGGGGAGCTAGCCCGCCTCGCCCGCCCGGAGATCGGCCTCTGATTCTGCACGGCCGTTGTAAAACGTCCGCGCAGAATCAGTCAGCAGCTGCACACTCGCTGTGCAGCTGCTGGTACAGGGAGGACGCAGGACTCATCGTTCCCATCCTGCCTCCTCCCCTGTATGTATCAGCGCTTAGTCAGCGCTGTACATACACAGTGTCGCAGGGGGCGCACTGCTTTCACTGCGTTCCCTGCGATCACCAGCTCCCGGACCTGGCAGCGGAAAGGTGAGTACGTTTTTATTATTTTATTATCATTAGCTACAGGTGGGAGGGGGTATTACATGGCTTCAGGGGGCAACTATGTGGCTACAGGGGGCATCTATATGGCTACAGGGAGCAGCTATGTGGCTACAGGTGGCAGCTATGTGGCTACAAGGGGCAAGTATGTGGCTACAGGGGGCAGCTATCTGGCTATGGGGAGAAGGGGATAAATTACATGGCTACAGGGGCAACTACCTGGATACAAGGGGGGGGGGGGTTACTACATGGCAACTGGGGCAACTATCTGGATACAAGGGGGAGGTACTACATGGCTACAGTAAGCTACTATCTGGTTACAAGGGGGGGTGCTACTTGGCTCCAGGGGCAACTACCTGGCTATGGGGGGTATTACATTGCTACAGGGGCAACTACCTGGCTATGGGGGGTATTACATGGCTACAGGGGGTGTTACATGGCTACAGTGGGCTAGTATCGGGCTACAGTGGGCTAGTATTTGGCAACAGGGACCACTATTTGGCTGCTCTCTGGCTACAGGGGGCTAATACATGTCGACAGAGAGCAGCTACCTGGCTATAGTGGGCTACTCTCTGGCCACAGGGGGCTGCTAAATGGCTACAGGGGCAACAATCTGGCTACATGGGGTATTACATGGCTACAGTGGGTTACTATCTGGCTACAGGGGGCAGCTATCTGGCTACAGGAGAGTATGACATGGCTACAGTGGGCTACAATCTGGCTACGGTGGGTGTTACATGGCTACAGGGCAAACTACCTGGCTACACGGGGCAACTACCTTGCTAGAGGAGGCATATGACTACCTGGCTACAGGGGCTACTATCTGGCTACAGAGAGCTACTATATGGCTACCAGGGGGTATTTTACATGGCTACCATATGAGGTGCTATGGATGGGGAGTTTGTATAGAGATAGTGTTGGAATAATACTTATTACTGTGTGCAACAACCACTTCTGTATGCAAAGCATGTGTGAGCCTATGTCAAGGGATCTTGTCAGTGTTGATAAAGTTAGGCAGATTAAAAAAAACAAAACTCTGTGAGAGGAAGAGACAGTGTAGAGCTTACTGCAGATGTACTGATATGTTCAGACATGTTCTCCTTTGTGCTGAAAAGTTATGCTCATTCTGTTCATAAATAAAATTTCTTTTGCTGTTCCACTGGAGAATGATGTGGATAATCTGCTGCTAACAGATAGGAATTGATAGAGAAGTGCTGATAAAGTGAGGAGTCTAAGATATTTGTTTTATATATTCTACAGTAAAGAGTCATGGCCGGGAGAAGTCGTCATGGCGTATGGGTGAGATGGAGATGATGAAGACAAAGATAACAACTCTTCAGAGACTTCTCCTGTGAGTTACTAGATATAACTTTACTGTAATCACTTATATGTCTGCAGAACCTGTGTACAACTGGTATCCATCTCTGTATGGTCACTGTATGACAGTAATATTGGTTGTATTATAATGGTTTATATTCAGTAATGATCAGTTTGTATTATTCAGTCACTATATTGGGGTGATATGTGGTCACGGTGTTGTGATAGGTCACGGTGTTGTGATATTCAGTCACTATGTGCTGGTGATAGGTGGTCATGGCGTGGTGGTATTTGGTCACTATGTGCTGGTGATAGGTGGTCATGGCGTGGTGGTATTTGGTCACTATGTGCTGGTGATAGGTGGTCATGGCGTGGTGGTATTTGGTCACTATGTGCTGGTGATAGGTGGTCATGGCGTGGTGGTATTTGGTCACTATGTGCTGGTGATCTGTGGTCATGGCGTGGTGGGATGTGGTCACTATGTGCTGGTGATATGTGGTCATAGTGTTGTGGTATTATTCGGTCACTCTGTGGTAGTGATATGTGGTCATAATGTGGCAGTGTTATTCGGTCACTACATCATAGTTGCCAACTTTTGAAAATAAAAAAGCAGGAGATTCTAGTGGGCGGCGCGCTTATCGCGCCGCGGCAATAATTTGCATGGACACGCCCATCTTGACGGTATACCACGCCCCTTCAAAAAGCCACACCTACTCCACCTCACGGCATAACGGCTTTGGAAGAAAGCCAGGTAGATGCCCTTATAGCCAGGTAGTAGCCCCCCATAACCAGGTAGTGCCCCTTCCAGGCAGGTAGATTCCCCCTTGTAGCCAAATAGATGCCCTCTCTGTAGCCAGGTAGAGCCAAATTTGTAGTCAGGTAGATGCCCCCCTTTGTTAGCCAGGTAGATGCCCCCATTGTTTGCCAGGCAGTGCCCCCATTGTTTGCCAGGTAGATGCCCCCATTGTTTGCCAGGTAGTGCCCCCTCTGTTGGCCAGGTAGATGCCCCCATTGCTTTCCAGGTAGTGCCCCCTCTGTTGCCAGGTAGATGCCCCCATTGTTTTCCAGGTAGTGCCCCCATCGTTAGCCAGGTAGTGCCCCCTCTGTTGCCAGGTAGTGCGCCCATTGTAGCCAGGTAGTACCCCCATTAGTAGCCAGGTAGTGCCCCCATTAGTAGCCAGGTAGTGTCTCCATTGTTGCCAGGTAGTGCTCACATTGTAGCCAGGTAGTGCCCCATTGTAGCCAAATATTGCCCCCCATTGTAGCCAGGTAGTGCCCCCTCTGTTGCCAGGTAGTGCCCCCTCTGTTGCCAGGTAGACCCCCCATTGTTAGCCAGGTAGTGCCCCCCATTGTAGCCAGGTAGTGCCCCCATTGTAGCCAGGTAGTGCCCCCATTGTAGCCAGGTAGTGCCCCCATTGTAGCCAGGTAGTACCCCCATTAGTAGCCAGGTAGTGCCCCCATTAGTAGCCAGGTAGTGCCCCCATTGTAGCCAGGTAGTGCCACCATTGTAGCCAGGTAGTGCTCCCATTGTTAGCCAGGTAGTGCCCCTTCTGTTGCCAGGTAGTGCCCCCATTGTTGGCCAGGTAGTGCCCCATCTGTTAGCCAGGTAGTGCCCCCATTGTAGCCAGACAGTACCCCCCTAAAACTAATAAAAATAAAAAAATAAAATCCACTTACCTGACCAGGCTCCTGCAGAGCGGCCCGCTCCTGGACATCTCCTCAGCAGTGTCTCAGGGGCAGTGAGTGCAGCCGCGCGTCACTTCCTCTGTGACGCTGACCTCTGTGTACGGCGCACAGCGGCGCCTTACATACTGGTATAGGAGGCTGGTGGGAGCGATCCCTCCGGCCTCCTCCCTGCTCAGCGAGGTTCCGGGCGGGTGAAGCAGGCGCAGCGCCCGCTTCACCCGCCTGTGGGAACGGACCGGCGACGCCAGAGTAGCGCACCAGCGCTACTCTGTCGCCGCGGTCAGTTAAAGGACCCCCGCCGCCTGCTGGCGGCGGGAGGAATGCCAACTCCCCGGGAGGGCGGGGGGGGACCCCAAATAGCGGGACCCCCCCGCCAAAAACGGAAGAGTTGGCATTTATGCACTACATGCTGGTGATATGTGGTATTAGTAGGACACAGGTACTATTAGCCTTGGGATTCTGGTTTCATGCAGCAGTGTTATATTTGGTAACTGTATCACTATTATTTTGTTGTTTTATACATAGCACATTGTGTTAAAGATTTTTGTATATTTTGGCCTTGGTTTATGGTGATGCACTGTGTCACATTGTGGTGCATTATGTTACAGAGTGTGTGGGAGGGAGTCGGGGGAGGCGAAATTTCTTCACCTCGCCCTGAGTACAATTTAGCCTAGGAACTGCCCTGCACACATACAACACTTCTGAATGTTTCCTAACTAATCTCTAGAAGAGATAGAAAGGCAGAGGCCAACGTGCCCTAGCGCAATAAAGCAACTGCAAATGTCAGTATATGTAAAATAGTATATATTAACCTTTGAAGGTTGGGCTAGAAAAGGAACAATACTCCGTCAAGCTTCCAAATAAATGGGAACTGGATGATGTCCGCTGAATGGAATCTAAGGTATATCAGGCACCCATAGAAACTGATTGGTAGAGTTTTATAGAGTGCCATTCTATGTTTCTTTTTTCTATGTTATGTGCATGAGGCCTAAATATTTAACACCCTCAAAGTTTTGTTGACGCTGTACTATGGATACAATTATTGCTCTGTTCTGTTGTAAATTTCAGAAAAAATCCACAAAGAGATTGACAATGTAATAGGAAAAGAACGCTGTCCATCAATAGAAGACAGGAGTAAAATGCCCTATACAGATGCTGTAATCCATGAGATCCAGAGATTTGCTGATATTGTCCCTGTAGCAACCCCTCATGCTGCCACCAAGGACACAACCTTCAGAGGTTATCACATCCCAGAGGTACAGTATGCGGTGCTCCTAACCTCTTGACATAGTGCTTCACAGGTTCCTATTCTTTAAGATTAACTTTCTTTTTTAAACATTGTACTACTCATACTTATGCCTAGCATTTATGCTTTATGACTAATGTGTTACCTGAATATGCACCATGCAGAAGGTAACCTGGTCTGATTGTTTTCCTAGATCCTGTCATCTACCATCCAGTGCTGACTGTTAACACTTCCACTTTTCTAGGTTTACATACTTCATTCATTCATTTTCAGGGATGTATGGTGATTCCATTACTCAGCTCTGTCCTGAAAGACCCCAAGCAATTTAAGAACCCATATGAGTTTGATCCTGGACACTTTCTTGATGAGAAAGGTTGCTATAAGAAAAGTGATGCATATATGCAATTTTCTGCAGGTAAGAAAAATTGGTTATTTTTGTATAACTACATAGAAAAATGGGTCCGTGTGCGCTCCTCTGAAAAGTGATGATTCCAGTTGCTATTGTCCTCAGCAGGAAAGTTCTCTTTTTTGGTGTTTCATAACATTTGACCCTTTTAACTTGGTGCTATGATTGAGTGGGCTTTCCTTGAGTGGGCTAGATGGAGTATAGTTAACAAATCAGATTTGTCTGTGCTCAGTTTGATCGTGTGGATTGTACGAGTGGCTGGATATAAATTGTAGCAAGGTTCTCTTCTCATGCAGCTTGTATAGAACTACTGACATTTTTTTCTTTCTGCTGTGCTCCTAATTAAGGGAGGGGTCAACTGGTCTCAAGTGCTTATATTCTACTCCAGGACTCTTCTGAGTAAGCTCTCGATGAGTGGAGATTATAATAGGATTGAAAAACCTGTAAGAAGACAACCTTTATTTTTAAATCTTCATTGCTATTTTACCAGTATAATGGATAGCAATTTTATTCAGTGCACAGTCTGCCATATGTATGCACCACCGTAGTAGCAGTTCCAGGGTGAATACCGCTGTGACAGATGTGTGCATGCTGCTACTCTAGAAGCTCGGATTATAGATCTGGAGAAGCTGAATGCAACACTGAAGGGCATTGACAATCATGAAAGGAGTTTGCTTCTCACTGAGCAAGCAGTTAGTGGGTTAAATGTTGGGGCTGGATAAAAAGATCAGCAAGAGGAGCCCTGTAGCTGGGTTAATGAAGTTAGGGTGAGTTCTCGGGGAAGACCACTTCTGCTCCTAAGATTCCTAGCACAGTTGCCAGGTTGGGTGATAATGCTGGGTCATCAGTCTCAGAAATGGCAGCCCTAGTAGACACTGTATACACTGTATATACTAAATGTATGTATATAATAAATGATTTAATGAAGACAGTAGACACATGCAAATGTTCTGTTTAGATATAGTATCTTTAATTCAGAATACTACAGTGTAGAACATTATGTAATATAATTCCTGAAGAGCTAAACTGGTCATGTTCAACTTTTTGAGTTGAAGAAACTCTCCAGGTCTACCTGCATTTCTATGGGAAAATAATGGTTGTGCATTTAAGGCTTCCGGCTATCATGGTTGTAATGGTGCAGTGGAGTACCGATGAAGAATAGAGGAAACTTCCTCTCCTTGAAAAAAAAACCTTTTGCATGGAGCAGTCGCCATGGACCACAGCATTCAAGTAGTTAAACATAAGTAAACTCTGTCCCAGGCTGCTACAACAGATCTCCTGCCATGATCATGCAACCACAGCTTCTGACCCGGTTTAAACGCCATGCTATAGAAGTACAATATGTTATGGCAAGTACATGCTACCCATTATTGCTCGGCATTATTGTATATGTACACAGGACTGGGATAATGGGTAGGCAGAGGTGGGCGTTCGCCTAAGGCGCCACCTCTGCCAGGAAAAAAGGGGGCGCAGTTCAATATGTAAATCATGACTCAGCAGCGCACGGCAGGCAGCAGCAGCCGGCTGAACTTATCTACAGCTGCTATTTCATCCCTCCAAGCACCGCCCCCCTCATCTCTCCTCAAAAAGTGGGCTGCAGAGAAAGATTCAAACTTCTCCTCCGACTGTTACGAGTGTTGTAGCTTAATTAAGCATTTCAGATGTTGATTGGGTTTTCAGATTAAAAATCAGTTAAAGGTAAAAATATCCAGGATGTATTCAGTGCAAGCACTGAGAGACACACACAGCATATAACATCATTGCATATACTCAAGAATGTCTGCCCCAAATCCCATTCCAATTCATGATTTTATAACCCCCGTTCTTCTGCAAGAATACATTTAGCCTATCAATTTTAAACATAGCTAATTCTTGTACGCTAGTTTTGAATCTAAGTATATCATACACAACCCACTTGGGTGTATTCCTTCTCAAACAAAGAACCTTGTTAATTTGATTAGGTTTATACCTCCATGCTTCCAATTATTGGACGAGGGACCCTATGTCTATTAACATTCCAAAGACATCAGTGTTCTTTGGAGAGAACAAAAGTGAACCTTGATGAAAAGCATATAAAGAGTATATATAAAATCATATAAATATAAAATTATAAATATTACCCTCACACGAGCAAGATGGAAGGAAAGTGAAAGCTGGAGCCTGTGAGTGCTGAAGCTGCTGTCCCGGAGCTTCTATGCTTCTGATCATCTTTCGCCCTGTACAGAGAGCTGAACTATTCATTTATTGGGAACTGATGACAGTCTCTCCTGCACAAACACTGATAACAAACGAGATAGGAGAGGAGTCACCAGTTCACAATGAGCCCTGCTGCTGCCCCTGGAGTGTGGGCTCCTCCAGCTCTGACCTCTGGTAACTCTGCTGGCCAGACAGTACTTGAGAGCTCCACACTCACAAAGCATGCAGGCTGAAGTAGTGACCCCCCCCCCCCCACACACACACTCACTGCATCACTGCAACCAGCTATACAATCACTGTGAACCCCTTCCCTCTGTATACACTGACTGTTTATTACATGATTTATCATATACTTTATATATATTTATAAAATATACATGCATTATAGCAGTATACATTCACACGTGGGCATATAGCATACACTATAATGTCTAATAGTCTGTTTTTGTTACCCATGAAGGGGAACATTTCTCCTTGGGGAGAGCACCGTATGGTATGCAGTGTTTTGAATTGCCTTTTGCCCTCTACTTCGGGAAAGGAGCTGAGTCAATTTGCTTTTGACCCACTGAGTCTTTAGAAAGCAAAAGGGATATTAGCCAAACCAGTATCACCCATCTGCATATAGCAGCTGTTTCGTGGTTTTGCCCCTCATCAGTGCAGAGCAGAGCGATACTGGCTGGCTGAGTGGAAGATAATGAGTGGCTCAGAAAGGGGAACATCTCTCCTTGGGGAGAGCACCATATGGTGTGTAGAGTTTTGAATTGCCTTTTCGCCCTCTACTAAGCATCAGCCCATAGGAACCATAAGAGCTCAGCTTTAATTTCTTCTACAGCGCTAAAAAAATAACAGCTGCGCTTGGATCAGTTGCTATGGGTAACAGAGACATCACCTCAATATTCAGGTTACATTAGTGTGTTAGCACTCTGTGATCAATAAGTAGGTTTTGGGTTGCAATTTGGGCACCCAGTCCCTAAAAGGCTCACCATCACTGCACTTGCTGCTGTCTTCTATACCTCCACCTCTGTCACGGAAAATAAATACTTTTAACCTCTTCCAGACAGACGGTCATAATATGTTTTTTTTGTATTTTTCCCTCTCTGCTTTCCCAGAGCCATAACATTTCTTATTTCTTTTTTCATCTACGTAGACATATGAGGGCTTTTATTTTGCGGGACAAGATGGAGTTTCTAATGGTGTCATTCACCTTACTATAGAATATACTGTGAAACCGCAAAAAAAGTCTAAGTGTTACAAGATGTGAAAAAACTTACTTGTGCCATGTTTGCGGGAGTTTTTTTACAGCGTTCACTCTTTGGTATAAATAATGTGTTATCTGTATTCTGTAGGTTCATTAAGTTCGGCAATACCAAACATGTAGGGTTTTCATCATGTTTTAGGACCGTAAAAAAAACAAACAAACAAACGTCTTGTACTATTCAAATTTTCAGCCAATAACCCTTTTTGTTTGTCCTCCTGTGGACATGAGAGAGGGAATGTTTTTTTGTGGGCTGATCTGTACTTTTTATTGGCACCATTTTGGGATACATGTGACTTTTTGATAATTTTTCTTCAATTTTAGGGGATGTAAAATTAACAAAAACCCCAAATTTTAGCATATTTTTTTTTTTTCTATTATGGTGTTGAGCATACAGGATGAATGATGTTATATTTTAAAAGATTGGTCAGTACGTGGTGATACCAATTATGTGTAACTTTTAATTTAATATTTTTTTTTATTTGTAAAGTGGCAAAAGGGGGGATTTGAACTTTTGACATTTTTTTATAATGGGAGGGTGCCATTTGACCCATTTGCTTAGGGCACCAAAATGTCTTGTCCCGGCCCTGTATGTACAGCAAATCTTGGGAATGAGTTAAGCTCTTTGTAAAATAGTCTCCAAAAAAATGGGAATTTAGCAAGAGAACAAAGAGTGACTTTTAATGACTATATTTACTATTTTGCCACAGGCAAACTTAAACTCTATCAGTTCTCAATCTATAAAGCACTAAAATGTAACTTTTATTGTGTATAACACTTAACCTCGATACACACTATTTAAAAACCTGATTTCTAACCTCTCAATTTATCCCTTTCTAATTATGAAGGACTAACTCCTTTTCTATTATCAAGTCTGGTAGAGCACCACCTATTAACAGGGGAACCTTATATATACAGTAATTAACTAACTCCAATAAGGGATCCAAAATATCCTACTTGGGCAGTCATCCCTAATCTGATGGACATAAAACATATAAGATTTCCTTGTGAGACCCTCTGCAGCGGGTAACACTGTAGAAAGAGGTGAGAAATCACAAATTAAAATGTCATGCCTGACCTCCCCAACATGTTTAACCAGCTAAACTGGCTTCATCAGGGGACAGAGGCCCGGTCACATGTGGTCTTGATCATTTCCTTTTATATCATCTTAGGTACACACTCTGTTCAGGTGCTCACCAATTGGCCACCAGAGATTCAACAATACCCATTCCCCCTTTTACTCTCCTGCATGCATACTGGAACTATTTACTGCTGCTGCTGCATTCTTATAAACAACATTCCTCAGGCAAATTCACCATCTCCATAGCGGGCTTGCGCCCTATCTTACTATACCGCCCGCGCCCACGCACTGCACCAATGGGCATTTCTGCCCTAACTGTGATGGACTTCCGTCCAACTTCTCTCAAATTATTGCGTCTGCACACTACTAACTTTGTCCCTTCTCATAAATATTTTCAATATTTTCCCCTCTATGTCAAAAATGCATATTCATTGGGAATATGTGCTCCATTGTACTGTACACTGTTATCTTTGTCTCTTCCCATAAACCTCTTCTCCTCTGTATCTATATACATATTCATTTTAATAAAGATTCAAGTCTTATGATCTGCCCTCCCCGTCTCCCGCAATTTCAACTCCTACCTTCCCCACTAAATATTCTTTCTTACAGGTCGCAGAAATGGAAATGTGCAGAAATGTTAGTACATTCATGCTCTATTTTATTTGCATACATTGTATTGCACATATTGTATTTGTAGTTAGCACAAAATCTAAGCAGTCGGTAGAAACAATAAATGTATACATAAATAGATGGTAATTTACTCCCGAACTGAATCTCATCATAGCAACATAAGTGTATATATTATATGATTTTGTTGCTAACAAGTTCTTTATACAAAATAAAAATATATCCCAATTTGTTAAATAGAAACTGTGGCCTCATGTGATTAATACTTATCATCATTGCAAAATACTGGGAAAGTGAGGGACAAGGAGGGGGCAGGAGGGGGATAAGGGAAGAGAGGAAGGGAAAAAAAAACGTATGTGAACTCTGGTGCTCCTATAGTCATATATTTAACCATGCTTATACCACTGACCGTACTTAATCTCATGTATTATGTTTCTTCAAAACTTATATAGGGAATCAGCAGGATTAAATAAATGCTGAAAATGAAAAGCCTTCATTTAGGCCTTTGGGGTTCAATGTATTCAGTCTAGATATCCATCTTGCCTCTTTCTGTAATAAAACTATATCCAGATCGCCCATTCTTTCCCCCAGCTTTTTCACACAGATGCCCCAAAATTTTAGCGCCTCTATTTCAACATTATGTACTTCCAAAATGTGTCTCGCTAGGGGAGTGTCACCTCTAGTTTTAATAGTACTCAGATGTTTCGAGATCCGACGACAAAACTCCTGTATGGTTTGCCCCACATAGATCTTGGGGCAGGTACACATAGCCCCATAAATCACCCCTCTGGTTTTACAATTGATGAACTGTCTTATCTCAAATCTTCTCTTATCAATGGGATTAACAAATTCTTTAGTTTTCCTTATAAATGGACAAAATGAACAGTTGCCACACGGATATGAGCCTACCACCAGAGACTGTAACCAAGCTCTTTGTATGGATCCTGCTCCCACTCGTCATGCTATCTCCAACACTGCACTGAAAGAAGGAATATTTCACCACCAAAAAGGAGATGGCTGGAGTATAATCTTCAATTTCCAAAGAAACCATAAATGGAGCCCACTGGTGCTGGATCAAAACTCTTCACTATAGACAGTGAGGGAGTGTTTTTTGTTGGCTGATCTGTACATTTTATTGGCACCTTTTTGGGATAAATGTGACCTTTTGATCACTTTTTTTCAATTTTAGGGGTTGTGAAATGACCAAAACCCCCCAAATTTTAGCATAATATGATTTTTTTTTTCCATTATGGTGTTGAGCGTACAGGATGAATGATGTTATATTTTAATAGATCAGTCAGTACGCGGTGATACCAATTATGTGTAACTTTATTTTATTTTTGTTCTATTGGTAAAATGGCAAAAGGGGGGGATTTGAACTTTTGAAATTTTTTCTATAATGGGTGGCGCCATTTGACCCATTTGCCTAGGGCACAAAATACCTTGTCCCGGTCCTGTATGTACAGCAAGTCTTGGGAATGAGTTGAGCTCTTTGTATGGATCCTGCTGCCACTCGTCACGCCATCTCCACCACTGCACTGGAAGAAAGAATATTTGACCGCCAAAAAGGAGTATAATATCCAATTCTCAAAGAAATCATAAATGGAGCCCACTGGTGCTGGATCAAAACTCTTCACTATAGACAGGAGAAAGTCTACAGTTAAACAAATTGTCCATGAATAAATAAATGGGTCTTTGGAGGTCACATACACGTGAAGAGTTTTGATCCACCGCCAGTGACTCTATTTGTGGTTCCTTTGGAAATTGGAAAAATATACTGTAGCTATCTCTTATTTGTATACTTTCTGGTGTTAATTACAGTAAAAGTGTTAAATATTTTGTAGTCTCCCATTAACTCCTCTTGACAGCCGATCATAATATAGGTCTTTGTTTTTTCCTCCCTGCATTCCAAGACACATAACTTTTATTTTATTTTCATGTACTTAGACAAGTGAGAGCTTCTATTTTCCGGGACCAAATGTACTTTCTAATGCTGTAATTGACCGTACCATAGACTGTAGTGGGAAACCGCAAAAAAAGATTCTAAGTGGGATGAAATGTGAAAAGAAAATGTACTTGTGTCATGTTTGCAGGGGTTTAGTTTTTACTGCATTCACTCTTTGGTATAAATTATATATTATCTGTATTCTGCAGGTTGATTCTGGAAATACCAAATATATAGCGTTTGGTTATGGTTTAGTACTGTAAAAAAAATGCAAACATTGTCTACTGCTTAAATTTGTGCTGCAGCGCTATTTTCTGCGACCAATAACTTTTTTGTACTTCCATCTATGGATCGGAGTGGTGGTGCATTATTTGTGAGATGTGTACTTTTTATTGGAACCATTTTGGAATAGATGCAACTTTCTGATAACTTTTTGTTCCAGTTATTAGGGAAGGTAAAATGACCAGAGAAACATATTTTTGAGTTTGGATTTTTTTTCTTCTACGGTGTTTAGCAAACGGGATAAAATGATGTTAGAGTTTGATAGATCAGACTTTTATGGATGCAAAAATATCAATAATGTGTGATTTTTTTAATTTATTTTTTATTTGTAAAATGGCAAAAGGTGGATGATTTGAACTTGTAATATTTTTTATTTATTTTTAGATTTTTAAACATTTTTAACAGTAAGTGCTCCTAGTTTACTTAGTCAATGGGGCCGTGACTGCTGGTACATGCTTCTCCATTGTATGAATAATGCAGAAGGGTGTACAAAGATTAAGGTTCTATCACTTACTGTCTGGGACAGAAAGTGATGAAAATGCATACATGGTGGGGTGGAAGCCTTCCTAAGGCTTCCAGCCACCATTGTAAGGTATTGACACTTTGCAGTCCCGCCACGGGGGGGTCAGTTGTAGTAAGGAAAAGTGTGTGTCATTCAGATGCTGTGACTGCGATTACCATGGCATCTAAAGGGTTAAACAGCAGGGAACAGAACCAGCTCCATTCCTTGCTGTTAGAAGCAGGTGTCAACTGCAATTAGCAGCTGACAACAGCCTCCTATGTAGCAGGATTTTGGAGTAATCCCACTATATAGAATCTTACTAGGTCAAGGATGTTCCCATACATCCTGTGTCGGTAAGGGGTTAATCCCAGTCCACTTCTCAAAAAGAAGTAAAAAAGAAAACCTGATTACATGCTTAAATACATTCTTCTCTAGATACTACATTTCCCTGCAGTTCCCTCAGGGAAAATGAAGCATTACATGGTGTCTACTTCAGTCGCTTATAGATAAAACAACCGCTTTAAGTTTAGGTTGACTTGTCTTGTATGCTTATTCTGCCTCCTCAGGAAAACGTATGTGTATGGGAGAAGGTCTGGCTCGCATGGAGATCTTCCACTTCCTAATTACTATTCTGCAGAAGTTTACCTTGGAGCCCACCGTAGACAGAAATACTTTGGACATAACACCAGAGCCCAACACCAATGGTACAAGACCTCGTGTATACCAGATGAAGGTTGTGCATCGTTTCTAAGTTACAAAGAAATCTCATGTTTAGAAGAAACCTAGACGTTCTCGAACTTAAAAAACACAGCGGCTCTAATTTTTAAAACATATTAACTAAAAACAAAAACAGCACAAACATTTATTTCCACAAGACTTCATTTTTTTCAGTACTGGTTATACCACCCTCAGAATATTAGTGCACAATATAAAATTCAACATTTACAATTATTATATGTTAATAAAAACATTACACTATGCAGTGTCTTTTGTGCTTTAAGCTTTGTGACTTTTTGGTATTTTTGTGCTTTTTCATTGATGCTTGAAATATATCTTCTTTTTTTAAGAGTAATTGGTAATTTAATTGGTAATCAGTCTTAATAAAGAATGCAATCACTTTCACTTTTTTCACATTATGTTATGTTCTAAAATTAAAAAGAAATCAAGGGGGATATGTATTAAAACTGTCTAGGTGTAAGACTTTCTTTGTTGCCCATAAGAACCAATCAGAGCGCCCCTTTCATTTCATGTAGTGCTCTGAAAAAATGAAAACGGGCCTCTGATGGGTTACTATGGGCAACAACGAAAATCTTACACCTAGACAGTTTTCATTGTTGTGGCCCCAAGTTTTTCCCCATCATAACCCATAATGACAAAGTGAAAACAGAATGATAGAAACTGCTTCAATTTAGTTAACAATAGAAAAATTCAAATGTTGTCTGGACATAAGTACCCTGAACCTTTTCTATGTCACTTGAAATTCATCTCTGAGGACCTCCATTTCTCTAGATAACCTCTGAAATGTTTCTGTGCCTTAACTGTAGTCCATCTGTGAAAGTTTAATTTAATTGGACATGATTTGGATAGACACGACTCCCTACAGAGTTACCATGTCGACCCCAACTCTGTGTAGGTTGACCTCAACTCCCTGTAAGTAGATAAACAACCCTCTATAGGTAGTTAGGTAGGTATACATCTCCCTGTAGATAGGTAGGGGTACAGCCGCTTATAGGTAGATAGGTATAATGACCCCTGTAGGTATATACACTGATGAACAAAAGGGTAACAAATTTTTAAACTTTTGACTTTCAGGGTCCTTTTCTCACCATCCAGTACAGCTTTGAACATGAGACTACTATCATTTTAAAGACAATCATGTTGGCTATACCCTACATAAATTAAAATATATATTTATCATTTGCTTAGTTATGCAGATTCTTGTCATGTATCTGCATTGTTATCGTTTTGCCCCTAAAAAGCTATATGTTCATTTTATTATTTTGTTAGTATTTGGTAAATCCACCTTTTGGCTTTCAGCACTGCCTGAATCCTTCTGGGCATGCTCTCGATCAGATTCAAGCATGTCTTAGCCAAAATCTTTTTCTTCAACTCCTTTTTTCAACTCAGCTTTTTTTACCTGTTTCGGGTCACCATTCCAGACTTGTGTAAGGCTCGTCGCTTGATGCTTCTGTAATGTGCAGAAGCAAGACTCGTCAGAGTTGTTTCTTCCTATGAACTGAAGGAATTACTGAATTTTCTTATTTCTCTTAAACAAACTTTACACAACAGCTGCTTGTACTGTAATATACTACAATCGTCTACTCAGAGCCTAGAGCCCAAAGTCACAGTTTGCCTTCGGCTGCACACGCCTGTGAGACGGGAGTCCATCTCTCCGTTGACACGGATTCTTTTTCAGTTATATCGATGTTGCTCACCCTCCAGTTACAGTGTACCCCAGTTTCCTTTTGGTACTTTCTTCCAGGACTTCTTACTGTCTGTATTTCTTGGGCTTTGGACCTTGTTGTACAATCTCCCACTGACACATCATTTCGCTTCAGCAATCAATTGTCACTAACTGGGTTTCTGTTGCTTTCTGAAATCTTATCATTACCACCTGCCCCATCAATGTACTTGAGTCATCTACTGGCTTGTAGGTGAACTGCAGGTCACCACTTTAAATCTTTCCCTCCAGAACGTATATGTTGTCATCCCAGCAACTAGTACCTGCAAGATGTAATCATCATAACGGGCTGGAACTTTTTTTAAATCAGATCTTTTTTATTGACTTTTTCACTTTTAATACAATAAAGTTGTTAAACAATAAAATGAGTGTACAAAAATTACAAAATTCTTAAGAGTAGAAACTCAGCAATAAAAAGACAATGTTCACGCTATAAAATATATGGAAATATGATTAAATAATTCCATTGTGACACATACTAAAGAGATCCAAGACACATAAACAAAGAACCACCTCCCCCCCCCAAACAGAAACCGCAAAGCAAAACTGAGTATTTTTTCAAAGCTTTCTGAACATTACAATTTCCTCGAGTGTTGTACCCTCCCTCACATGGCTAAACTACTCCACTGCCCAGCGCAAGAAATGAAACGCGGGTTCTTAAGAGAAGAGAAGAAGGGAGACCTGGAGTGTCCAGCCAACGACCCCAAATTTCTTCAAATGTGGGTAATGCCTTCCTTTTTACATATATACCTCTCTCTAGATGGATCAAGTTATTCAGTTTGTTTATATACTCTCGTAACGTTGGTGGAGATGACTGCAACCAGTGGAATGCAATAAGCTTACGCGCGACATAAAGCATACGAGAAATACTGATAGCAATAGTGGAATCCACTGCTGTATCCGGTAAATAACCCAAAACACATGTCAGCGGTTCTGCTTGTATTGTGATACCATGCACTCTATGGATGAGATTGAGAACCCCATTCCAGAATGGCCCTAGAATGGTACACTCCCACATCATGTGCATAATGTCTGTATTATCCCTAGTGCATCTTGGACACAGCGAGTCTGACCGTGCTCCAATCTTCTGAAGTATCACAGGAGATTTGTATGCCCTATGTAACAACATAAGCTGGGAAAATCGTTGAGCCTCGCATAGTGAGACCTTAGTTGTTAGACTAAGAATATCCAACCATTGATCCATCGAGATAGGGCCCACATTAGCCTCCCATTTGGCCTTCACTGGAAGGTTGACATCCCCATTGGACTTAGAAAGCAGCACCCGATACACCATGGATATCACTCCTTTTGTAGTGGGACGGTTACATACCAAATCAACCAAAGTACCTGTATGAACGGACAGATTCAATGATTTTTCTTGAGCCACATATGCATGTCTAAATTGCAGGTATTGATAAAAGGATCTGTGAGGTAGCTTAAATTCTTCCTGTAGCTGTGCAAAACTTTTAATCTCCCCATCTTTCTGCACTTGGTGAACATTAGTAATTCCACTAGAGATCCAATTATCAAACCCTCGGAGCTTATAAAATTCTGGTAACTTAGGGTTTAACCATAAAGGTGTAAAATTAGTACATCCGACCATATCCATCAGCCCTTTCCCTCTATCCCATACCTTGTACATCAGGGCAAGGGTAGGGTGATTGCGTGTATCAGTAACATTACTCCCTACCTCCAGGAAACTGCACAAATGTGGTAGTTTATACCGCTGTGCCAGTAATCTCCCAGTTCCCCCCCTACCTTCTGGATGTCCCCAATCGGTAAAAGGCTGCCACTGGGAGGCCAAAAAGTAAAGCCATGCATTAGGAATAGACAAACCACCTGAGAGTTTGTCCCTTTGGAGTGTGTCTAGCTTAAATTCTGGCATATTGTCCTTTCCACAGCATGGTACGAAACAATTGGTGTAACTTATGAATATTTGTCAGGGGAATCCAGACTGGAGCATTATGGAGGATATACAATAATTTAGGCATTATCACCATCTTAATGAGATTTCCCCTCCCTATAACTGTAAGTGGTAGCTTACACCAACTACTGATTTTATTGCTTAGTTTAGATAACAGTGGCGTAACATGTAGACGAATGTAGTCACTTAAATGAGGGCTAATCACTATCCCTAGATACTTGAACTCGCTTACCACCTGAATGTGTTCAAAATTTTGGGAAAAGTCAGAGGGCAGTGGATCCAAAGGAAGGAGAACAGACTTGTTCCAATTAATCCGGAGGCCTGACCAGTCCCCATATTCTTGAATATATGATATAATAGGATCCACGGACCTCTCAACATCCCCCACATACAGCAGCATGTCATCAGCATAAAGAGAGACACACTCCTCTATGTCCCCACATCGAAACCCAGTGATGTCTGTGGCTGTACGTAACAGGCACGCTAGGGGCTCAATCGCCAATAGAGCAATGGGGACAGAGGGCAACCCTGCCTTGTACCTCTTTGCAACTCAAAAGAGTCCGAATATAAATTCCCTGCTCTAACTCTTGCCATTGGTTTAGCATACAGTATTCAGACAGCTGCAATAAATTTGGGGCCAAAACCCATCTTCTCCATAACCTCCCATAGGAAGTCCCATTCGACGCTGTAAAAAGCCTTGGCTGCATCAAGTGAGAATATTGCCCGTCTCCCAGTGTCAGGGGAGCTCAACTGCATGTTTAAGAACAACCGTCGTAAATTAGTGGCGGTGGACTTGTTAGGCATGAAACCTTGACTGGTCATCATGAATTACCATGAGATTATTTTGCTCAGTCTGTTAGCAAATACCTTAGCTATTAATTTTAACGTCAACTGGTTAAAAGTGGATGGGTCTATAGGAATCAGGCAGTAAAGGGTCTTTTGCCGGGTTTTAAAATAAGAACAATAATCGCCTCTCGCATTGAGCCAGGCAAGTATCCCTCTTCCATAGCATCTCCCAATGTTTTCAGGAGTTGAGGCAGTAAAATATCTTTATACATTTTGAAAAATTCTGATGGAAGGCCATCTCCTCCAGGCGCCTTCTCATTAGGGGCCGAAGAAAGAGCCTCCTCTAGTTCATAAC
This sequence comes from Phyllomedusa bahiana, assembly GCA_025379985.1. Taxonomy (NCBI): domain Eukaryota; kingdom Metazoa; phylum Chordata; class Amphibia; order Anura; family Hylidae; genus Phyllomedusa; species Phyllomedusa bahiana. Next base: position 85,867 of record JAODAL010014108.1, read on the forward strand.
GGGCTGGAACTTACCCAAATTGTCACGTTGAGAGTGACGTATCCCAGATGAATATGCCCAACCTCTGGTTTGCTAACTTCTTCATTTACCACTGATCCCAACTTTGCCTTCAAGGGGGGTAACCCAGGAGGAAGTGGAGGGATCCAACCTTCATCTTCATCAGCTGGTAGATAGGCAATGGCAGAGGCCTCTGGTCCACTGTGTTGTGTCCTACTCAGAAAGTACAAGGTCTCAGTAGATTTCGATGTACTCTCCTGATGGGACCTGATTGTCCTTAGGTTAAATACCTAGTTATTCTGATTGGGTTGATGGACCATTTTGTACAGTTTAGATATGCAGTTCCACTGTAGCTTTTCAGCTCTATGCACTGTCATACCTCACAGCACCACCTGATCCACCACCTCCAGTGGCAGCTGCTTCAACTTGCAATTGACTTCCAGTTCTTTGGAGCCCAAGTGTTGAATAATTCAGACTGAGATTCCTTGTAGACATCTATTCCTTGTAGACTTCTATGATCACTTATCCATGTCTGCGGAGTTCAATTTTTCTCTTCTCCCTCGCTCGGCGTCATCATTAGACTAAAAGGGCACTTCCTACTTCTCCCACATACCAACATGTAAGGGGAATAGCCTGTGGTAGAGTGTAAGGTATTTTTATACACCCATTCCAATTTGGCAACATGATCAGACCATCTCTCTCTTTTATATTCCTCCAGCACTGTCATTTTCTGAAGCAATATACAATTTAGCTGCCCATAGGCCCTATTCCCTTGGAGATAGTATGGAGTAGTACGAGTATTTCGAATCTGGTAAAGGCGGACATTTCCTCTATGACTCAACCCTCAAAGCAGTAGTATTCTATTCAGTCTCCAGTAGTCCACACAAAACCAAAGAGTCCTGTACTTATTTTTGACTAATATGGTTGGAAAAGCCCAGAGACTTTGACTGGGCTGTATTATCTGGTTCTCCTGCATCTGCTTCAGCATGGCTTTTATTTCCTACTGTAATGCAGGAGGTTAAGGTCTATACTGTTGGCGAATGTGAGCGTTATCACTAGTGTTGAGCGATTATTATCGACAAAGTTGAAATCGGCACGGTATTTACGTTGATCGGATTTTGTCGATCACGCGATAATTTAGGTTAAAAATCTGTGCATAATCTATTAAAATCACGCCATTTTCGGCGCTTCCTGTCATTTTGGCGGCCAGCAAATCAGATTACAGAATAGAGCAGGGTGAGATGTGTGTGCGACGTCATGACTGGGATGTGTATGGTTGCGATTGGCTGGAAAAATCACACTAACTCGTTTTACATAGAACTGCCCTTCCTGTTCTGCCTCAGTGTGTGTCAGCGTCTCATAGCAGTAGGACGTGCGCTCTGCCTTTGTCCAATCAGCTCAGCAAACAGCTTAGCGAAATTATTCTATTTGTTCACAGAGACAGCTCTACTTTTAGCTGTGATCCTTAGAACTTAGTTAGATCAGAGATTTGCAGATTTTAGGTAGTTAGGCAGAGAATTTTAAAGGTGCATCTACCGCTGTAAAGTCTTGGGTGGGGGGGGGGGGCCCGCGGGTGAACACAGACAAGCTCTATAAAGGATACTGCATATTGTACAGCCAAAACTTTGTTAAGACATTGCATTGCCTTATATTAGGATACAGATCTTTTCTAGTAACTGCAGGTCTATTTGTTAGGTGCAAAACTCCACTTTTATTATCAGTATACATTTCAGATAGGTGTTCTTTTTCAATTTTGCCCAGTCCAGCTCTGTTGATATAGCCACCTTGCAGTTAAATTTGAATACAGCAATTTTGTAGTCAGCACAGGTTGATAGGTGCCAAAAATACCATTTATTATCCGAATACATTACAGATACGTGTTTTTTCATTTTTGCGCACTACAGCTTTGTTCATTGAGGCACTTGCATTAAATGTGAATACAGCAATTTTGTAGTCCCACAGGTGAATTGAAAGGTGCCAAAATATACCTTTTATTATCCAAATACATTTCAGATACGTGTTTTTTGACTTTGGTGCACTACAGCTTTGTTCATTGAGGCACCTTGCACTTAAATGTGAATATAGCAATTTTGTAATCACCACAGGTGAATTGATAGGTGCCAAAAATACCTTTTATTATCCGAATACATTTCAGATACGTGTTTTTTGCACTTTTGCCCAGTCCAGATTTGTTGATAGAGCCACTTTGCAGTTAAATTTGAATCCAGCAACTTTGTAGTCACCACAGGTGTACTGATAGGTGCCAAAAATACCTTTTATTATCCGTATACATTTCAGACAGGTGTTTTTTTCACTTTTGGTCAGTCAAGCTTTGTTGATAGAGGTACCTAGCACTTAAATTTCAATCCAGCAATTTTGTAGTCACCACAGGTGAATTGATAGGTGCCAAAAATACCTTTTATTATCCGTATACATTTCAGATACGTGTTTTTTCACTTTGGCGCAGGCCAGCTTTGTTGATAGAGCTACTTTGCAGTTAAATTTGAATACAGCAATTTTGTAGTCACCACAGGTGAATTGATAGGTGCCAAAAATACCGTTTATTATCCGTATACATTTCAGATACGTGTTTTTTTCACTTTGGCGCAGGCCAGCTTTGTTGATAGAGCCACCTTGCAGTTAAATTTGAATCCAGCAACTTTGTAGTCACCACTGGTGTACTGATAAATGACAAAAATATCTTTTATTATCCGTATACTTTCAGACAGGTGTTTTTTTTTACTTTTGGTCAGTCAAACTTTGTTTGGGGGT
>JAODAL010014109.1:0-88621 GCA_025379985.1 Phyllomedusa bahiana
ATAAAAAGGAAAAACTATTTTTATATTTTTTGAAAAGGGTTTAAAACCGGTATCCCCACGGGCCTTTAAATTTCAGGAATGAATATAGTATATTGTTGATACTTGGGGAAAACTAAAGTTAGTCTGGATGGTTCAAAATTTTATCAATAAAGTTGGGAAAAAATATAGTGGCAAAAAAAAAACTGCTATTAAGATGGGCGAATTTCCCGAAATTCTTTTTGTTCCTTTTCCTTTGAAAATTTTTTCGGGAAAAAAAGACTTCCCTTCCAATTATTCGGCACGAAACACGTTTAAAAAAAAGTATTTCCAGGCTGCACAGAAACCCGCGGGTGTATAGAACGTTGTGGCCCTGCTTAAATATCAGAGGGGGCTTGGGTTTTTCTTTTTACAAAAGGGTTGGGTTTTTTGTTTACACGCACATGGGCTGGCCCCCGCTCTTAAAAATCGCTTCAACTATAAAAATTTCCCCGGGCAAATTAAGAGGGAAAAAATGACCAAAAAACTGAAGGGGGAAATTTTACCTGGTAAAGTCATCCCAGCGGGAAATGGAAAAAAAAAAAGCGGAGGGGTCATGGGAACATCAGTGAAAAAGTGTGGGGGGTGACGGCGGCAGCCACACAGCATGAGGTCAGAATTTTCACAATGACATTCTGGAGGGGGCAAAAAAAGGAGTAGCCAAAAGAGTGGAAAAAAATGACACAGTGTGGGAGGTCACAGCAGCAGCCACAGCGCAGCATGAGGCAGACAGTGGCAAAATGACACAGTGTGTAGGTCACGGGAGCGCCACACAGCAGCCTTTAGGTCAGACGGGGCACAAACAAGTGGGGTAAATTCCCCGGCAGCAGCCAAAGCCAAAAAGAGGTCAGACATTTGGGACAATGGGGCACAGTGTGTAGGTCAAAGGCGCAGCAAACAGAGGTTAGGCATTGGGGACAATGAAAAGTGGGGTAGGTCACGGGAGCCCAAAAGGTGGGAGTGGGGACAATGACATTCTGGAGGTGGCCCAAAAAAAGGAGTAGGGGCCCCAGAGGGGGACAAAAGACACAGTGTGTAGGTCACGGCAGGGGCCAAAGGAAGGGAGCAAGAGGTCAGCGTTTGGGAAAAATCACATTTTGGGGGGGGGCAAAAAACAGGGGTAGGGCCCCAGAGTGGACAAAACACAATTGGAGGGCCCCAGCACACCACAGCAGCAGCAAAGAGGGCAGGGCAGGGTTTCACAATGACACGTGTGTAGGTCACGGGGGGCAGCAGCATGAGGTTTAGACAGTGGCAAAAAGACACAGTGTGTAAGGTCCACGGCAGCACAATCATGAAGGTCAGACAGTGGCACAATGACACAGTGTGTAGTCACATCAGCAGCCACAGCAGCAGCAAGACGTCCAGACAGTGGCACAATAGACACAGTTTTAGGTCACTCAGCAGCCACAGCAGTCAGCATAGGTCAGACAGTGGCACAATGACACAGTGTTAGGTCCGGCAGCAGCCACTGCAGCATGCAAAGAGTCAGACAGTGCACAATGACATTTCTGGAGTGGTAAAAACAGAGTAGGCACAGAGTGGAAACAATGACAAAGTTGAGTCAACGGCAGCAGCAAGCAGGAGGTCAACAGTGGCAAAATGACATTTCTGAAGGTGGCAAAAACGATAGGCCAAGAGTGGGACAAAGACACAGTGTGGATTACGGCAGCAGCCACAGCAGCACATGAGGTCCAGACAGTGGCACATGACACGTGTGGGAGTGGATGGCAATATCAGTCCCTGGTAAAGTGTGTAGTTAGGCAAGATGGAGAAATGTCAGCAATGTGGCATCAGGCGGTGGCGGCATCAAATAGTGGGCTGAGGCAGGTAGTTTGAAACCCAGACTCATTTCTCCCAGTTTAGGTGAGGCGTTCAATGGCTGATGTAGTCTGACCCTAAGGCATTGGTGTGTGTATAATCCTGGCCGATCCCGCCTGATTCATCTTGACAAAGGTCAGTCTTCCACAATTTCCCGTGGACAAGTGGGTTCTCCTGGGCTAACGATGGCCCCCGCCGCACTGAACACCTGCTCTGAAGCCACACTACTGCCGGGCAGGACAGCTCCTCCACTTCAACTCGGCAAGTTGCGACCACACATCCAGTTTTGGCTGCCCAGAAGTCCCAGCTGATCATCTAACTGGTGGGCAAGTGCTGTCCCAAGTATGGCACCACTGTGTTTCAGGAACTGCTCACAGTCCTGCTCGCTGCTGCCTGCTGCCGCGACTACCCTCCTCACTAAGCGGGTGAAGAAACTGCTCATCAGTGACCTCCAGACTTAGGTTACTGCTGATGGGAGCTGGTACTTGCTCTACCACCCCCTCTCAACCTTCCCCCAGCATCCGCGGCAGTATACTGAGCGCTGACAACCCCCCGGTCAGACCTGTATGGAGGAGACGATTCCGCACATAGGCGAGCGGCCAACTGATACGGAGATTTCCCCTATAAATTTGAGTTATGTCCTCCTCTCAATACTGGGAAAAAGGCTCCCATTTTGTGACCGTTAGCGAGTCCAATAGGGTGGTGAACCAAAGTCTTCCCTCACCGTATGCTGACTATCTTGGCTCCATCTTTCCACTATATACTGCCCACGGTGCTTGGGGGTTCATCCTGGCCTCGTCCTTCCTCATCTCCATCCACCTCCTCCAGCTTGTCCTGCTGCGCCTCTCTTGTCACCGGGGTCGAAAATACACTCATTTTCACCAGAACAAAGCTTCTGCTTCCAATGTCCTCCTCCTCCTCCTCCTCCTCCCTCCATTCGTCCCCACCGACTCATGTGGCCACTGCTGTAGTCGCCAACGTCCCATTCCCCTAGCCCAGACAGATTTTTTCAGCTCTGTTCCAGGACTGAAGCAGTGGAATGACGTTATTCATCCCATAGTCCCCTGGGCGATCTGACAAATAAACGTCCGCCTCCACGAATGGCCCTCAACAAACGCAGGTGTCAAGCATAGCCTGCCCACTGGCTGACAACATCAAAGTTACACAAGGGAGATACTTCAGTCTGCCTGATCATCAAAAAATCGTTAATGGCCTTTCTCTGTTCATACAGCCTTTCCAACATTTGCAGGACTGAATTCCAATGTGGAAAATCGCATATCAAGTGTGTTTGGGGGAGGCCGTTCTGCCGCTGCAACTCGAGAGGTGTTCCAGGCTTTGTACAATGGATGAAGTGCATGCCCATTTTCCTGGCGCATTTCAGAATCTGCTGAAGATCGGTGGAAGACTTCAGAACCTTTTACAACCAGATTGAACACGTGCGCCATGCAGTGCGCATGGACCATGCCCTCCTCTCAGGTGCAGCGCGACACCATGGTTCCTCCCATTGGTCCGTCACCATGGTTCCGATTTGCATTGCGCGGATGGAAAGCCACACATCGATTTCTTGCTGCATGACGTCGTAACAGTTCCCTCCCCCTGTGTGACTTCGCGCCCGAGGCAAGCCATGTGTGAGAACTCGTGACACCCTGCTGTGCCCACACATGTGGTATGATGGGAAGCAGTAAACTTGTGGTGGCTGAGATGGTGGTGGTGAGGAGGAGGAGGAGGCGGACATTGGTCAGGAGCAGCAGTTTGACAACTGGAGGAGAAACCGTCTCCCTGTCCAAGTTGTTGATGCCCTACGCCGAGCACATTCACCCGCAGTGGGCCGTAAAGGACATGTACTTGCCCTGACCGGAGTTTACAGCTCCAGACGTCCGCAGCGTGCCGTGCACCTTGGAACAAACCGATAAGCCTTAGACTGGCCACCTTCCTTCAACATATTTAAGAAGTGCTGGTAACTCCATCCTTTTGGAAGAAATTACGAGCTTGAACTCTCCAGCTCGCTCGGCCACTAAGCCATTAGTTCTCTGAATGTGCAGAGCTCCACCATATTGGAAAGGGAGGACCTGCAGTGACCAACAAACTTGACCAGGAGCACGGTACCGAGCTGAGCACCCTTAGTGGTTGAACGCATACTATTGTCTCTTTGCAATCCCATCGCTGAACGACTACTGTGACATGAGAAGCGAGAGCAGAGCATCTGGTCACGAGAATTTATGTCTAAGAGAAACACTCCCTTCTGCAGAGGTGGTGGAGCCTTGACTGGCTGCCGAATAATGGCATGCATGCCCACTGGGCCAGCTGCGCTCTGTTGCTGCGTTCAGGATGGACCACCACAATCATGAGCCAACTTTTCTCTCCCAGGACCACGGATGGAATGCTGCATGTGTTTGACGCAGGTCTGTGTTCCAACGTTAGCTCACAGTCCACGATTCACTTACTGCTTACAGATTCAACATAACCCTATCGCACTCCAGTTCTAGGCAAAGAACTGCCACACCCCGAGTATCGGATTTTAACCGCCAACCGTCTCCGCACTGAGTGACTACCTGCCGCCCGCTGCCCTCGCGGAGCCCCTGTGCCCTACTATTGTTGGACCTGCGAAAGCGGGTTTTTTACCCCGTGGCCGCTTGGCTTCCGACCTCACAACAGCTGCTGTATCCTGCTGACTATCACGCCACATGACCCACTTGCAGGCTGCGCCGCTGCATGACGCGCAAGCTGACGCCCTCTTCCCTGACGATGATGAAAGCCCTTGCCTCACCTCGCTCCCATGTGCGGTCCGGATACATCACACCTATATGTGTTTTCATCGACGACTGCTGTCTCCTCATCAACCGCTTGGTATGCAGAAGCTGACCCCTCACAACATACCTCCCATGCACTCTCAACATCTATACTTTTGCCGCCTACTTGCTAGAAGCATGGGATATTGGCCCCATTTCTTCGCTGCCCAAGTAGCGCTGACTCGACTCGCCCTCCTCAATAGTTCATACTCCGCTATATGTGGCCGCTGAGCCCAGACCACTTAGTTAGATACTGACTGAGGAACCGGATGGACAGAGGCGGGTTTTGAGGCCAGTGTGGCCGCTGACATCCGCACCGGCCATGCCCAACTAAAGGGTTGTGTCTGACGTCCCACCGGACTCTTGCTGGGGTTGTCAGATGTCATCTTGAGGAATGATGTCCTAAGTCAACCAATCAAGACCATTGGGGTTGCAATCAGTACACGCCGCTAGATGATAGTGGCAGTTGTGGCCCTCATGCGAGTGACCCCTGCTGCGACGTCCCTTGTCTGTGCACACCTGCTACAGAATGTTATGCCTCTGCCACTCGCATGAAGAGCCTCCACCTCTCTGTCTGACATACTGTTGTTTCTAAAATGTACAGACACTGTTTGATGAAGATTATCTGTATATGATAAATACACACCCGTATTTGACGCTAAATGAAACCCACTAAGAAGCTTGGTAAGCCCTTGGGATATAAATTGCGCTCCACAAATGGGCCAGGAAAAATTGACTTGTATGCCATTTAAAAACTCTGTGAATTTTAACTGATTATAAAACACAAACAGCTTAATTAACCTTCGATAAATTATGCTACAATTTCTTTTGTGTCCGTGAAAAACAAAGTTTCTTTACAGAGTACTACAGCAGAACAACGCTTAAATTAACCCCTGATGTAAATTGCGCAAATAAATGACAGCAGAAACTACTCCTACTACTTGAGCGTGTTACAATTGCTTTTTTCTACGCTACACAACAAGAAAAAAATGTAATTAACCTCACTTGTGAATTAGCTACATAAAATTGTATTTTTTTAGGCAGTGGAGAAAAAACGGTTTCTTGGAGTCACAACACAGCAGAACAACACTTAATTAACCCCTGGATGAAAATTGGCGCATAAGAATTGACAGCCAAAAATGAAGTTGGTATTTGTATTGTAAAACGCTGTTTCTTAAATGAAATACAACCAGGACTGCTTAATCCCCTTGATATTCAATTGCTGTGAGCAGATAGCATTAAAATGAATACCACACATGACCACACTGGAACTTCAGATCCAATACTCCACAGAAATCAAATAGGAACATTAAGAGAAGCAGTCTCTGAGACAAGCTGAGACTCCCCACAAAAATCGCTGTAATATGAATTTTTTCAGTAAGACTATCACAAAGCAGCCGCGCAGCACCCATCCCCTACTCAGTACAGTGATAGGAGTGTGACTCCCACGTTGCCGCCCGGACTAAATAGTCGTGATCGTCACAGAATCCCCTGCCGTTCTCTGACTGGCTTCAACTCTGACAGTGTCATGCCGGCATGCCCTTCTTCCTCCCTAGTGCTTTGCCCCATGTAACGCCATGTGCTCGCAGCCATCTTTATCAATCAAAGCACACTTCGTTCACCCAATACTCAAACTCCCCGCATCGTAATGTATTATAAAAACGCGTTCTTTAAATGAATAACAACATGAACTGGCTTAGATTTCCCTTGGATATTCAATGTGCTGTGAGCAGATAGCATTAACATGTATATGCACTGGACTTCAGATCCAATACACCAAAAAATCAGAAATAGAACATTAAGAGAAGCAGTCTCTGAGACAAGCTGAGACACCCCACAAAAATCGCTGTATAAAAATCAGTTCTTCAGTAACAATCAGCCGCGGCAGCACCTTCCCTGATCAGTACAGTGAGAGCGGTATGAGCTCCCAGCATCGCGCCCGGACTTATATAGTGCGGTGACGTCACAGAATCCCGCCGGTCTCTGATTGGCTTCATCTCTGCACATGTCATGCAGGCTATGCCCTTCTTCCTCCCAGAGTGCTTTGCCCCATGTAGCGCCATGTGCTCGCAGCCATTTTATCAATCAAAAGCACACTTCGTTCACCCGAAGACCCCCAAACTTCGACTTCGTTTAGAACCGAAGATTTCCTGAAATTCTAAACGAATTCCACTTCGTTAGAATCGATTCGCCCATCTCTAACTGCTATAATTAAGTATGGATTACATACAAAAATGAAACATTTATTTCAAATAATATGTAGTTAATTGCAAATATAACGAACAATTTTACCATCCATTTGTACTTATGGATATACAGAAGTGTGTTTGTACTATGAAGTGTAGCAAAAGAACCAATGTAATGGGTTAGTAACATATGAATTAACATGTTTTGCTCATCAATAATAGAATTTCTTCCAGATACTCAAAGGTTAATATGACGTAGGGTCATGCAGAGCCGTCTTAACAGCATTATGGGCCCCTGGTCAGTGCTGTGCACTGGGCCCCCCAAACAACGCAGAATTCAGATAACACATCACTTAGGCTATGTTCACATGACGTACTGCGGCGCATACAGTACATCGTGTGTTTCGGCAGCTTGCGCTAATACGCGCGTACTCCTGCAGCCCGCCGGCTGCATTGACATTAATTACTCGTGGCGCGTATTCGCCACAAGTAATCAACATGTCACTTATCTCCCCGCGCATATAATATGATCGTATTGTACGAGCGGGCAGAGGAGGCGCAATCCATAGTTCTCTATGAGAACTATGGATTACCGTAACTTCAATGCGCATCTCGCTCGTATTAGAGCGCAAATAAGTGGCGAAATGCGCGCCAAAATAACCCCATGTGAACATACCCTAATACCAAAAAGTAAACACCATAAACACAAAACCACTGCAAACATGGTGCAAGTACTTTTTTTCACATTTCACCCCACTTAGAATTATTTTTCAGATTCCCAGTACATTACATGGTCCGTTCATGGCACCATAAAGGGCCGCTCACACGGCTTATTTTGGGAACGGATTTCAGCCGTATTGCGTGCCGTACTGCGCTGCAGTACAGCTGGCATCCGTCCCAGCCTCATAGAGAACTGTGGATTCCGTCTCTCCTCCACGCTCGGCAAATACGCCGGGCAGGGAGAAAGTGACATGTCAATTATTTACGGCGTGTACGCGCCGTGAATAATGAATGTCTATGGAGCCGGGGAGCTGTGCCCCCGCCCCGCCCCTTATTCAAGCCATAATTGCGGGGGAAATCCGTCCCGCAATTACGGCTTGAATAAGCCGTGTGAACTGGGCCTTAAAACGAACATCTTGTCCCACAAAAAACAAGCCCTCATGTGCTATGTAGATAAAAATAATAACCACTCTTTATGCAGAATTGACATATCACAACCGGGGCCGTATTTACAGCTGAGGCTGCCGCAGGCACTGAGCTTGAAACGCCCCCAATTTAGGGGAAGTTCACACAACGTATTCAAAACGTGCCCTTTTGCAAGCTGTAAACGAGCTTGTTTGCTCTGTTGAAATTAAGCGCTTGCAACCGTGTCATTTCAATGCATGATTGCCCGAGGCAGTTACAGCCTTGTATAGTTTAGTACTTATTGAACATTGTTAAATACGTTTTGGGGCCCGTTTTTCAGTGACTAAAACGGACCCAAATACGTATTTAACAAATGCTGTGTGAACATGCACTTACAGTACAATATCATAGCATAAAACTTACTGAATGCGACACAGTATTGCACATACAGTATCTCAGCAGACTGTTCCTGATAGGCTTAGATACACAGGGAAAGCAGATATAAAACTAGATAGGCTTACATACACAGGGCCAGCAGATATTATAACACCTGATAAGCTAAGATACACAGGGCCAGCAGATATAACACTGGATAAGTTTAGATACACAGCCAGCAGAGAGTACACATTGGATAGGCTTAGATACACAGTGAGCAGATTGTATACACTAGATAGGCTTAGATACACAGCCAGCAGATTGTAAACACTGGCTACCTAACACCCCCCTTTTCCCAAACACCCACACCTACCCCCTTCCTAACACCCCACATCTCCCCCTTTCCTTCCCTTCCCTCCCCTCAATCACTCACTTGTCCTGAAGTCTAGAGAGCAGGGGGCCGGGCAGTCTTTAGCTCCTGACTGCTGAAGGCATGAGGGTAGAGGGAGGGGGCAGCCCTGCTTCTCTCTCCCCAGCAGTCTCCTGCTCTTCAGTGGCCCGCACTGCTCGAGAGGGGGAGGAGCAGTCTTTAGTGCAGGAGCTCAGAAGATCGTAGTCTGGCCCCTGCTTTACCTCAGTGCTGTGCTGCCTGCGCTGTGAGCAGTAAGCGCAGGCATGACACAGGAATAGCAGGGGCCGCATCAGGACACACACAGAGCATCTGAAGCCTGGCCCCTGCTCTGACTGCCGCGCTGCCCTGCCTGTGAAGAGTAAGCTCAGGCACAGTGCCACAGGGCAGTGCGGCAGTCCAACGAACGTCCCTGGGTGTACTCACTTCCACTGGGCAAGGTAGGCAGCTGTCCGAGGGGACCCCTGAGCTCGTGGGGCCCCCGGGCAACCGCCTACCTTGCCCAATGGGAAAGACGGCCCTGGGGTCATGTGACCTAATGAATGGGTCACATTTACAATGAAAAACAATGATGATTGGTGCACTATTTAGTTTTTAACCATTTATGTTGAACATGGCTGACAGCAATGAATACAAGCTGGTGACTGAAACGTGTCTGCCTAAAACTTTTAGTGTGATGCTAGTTGTTACCTTTTAAGTATGGAATAAAAGAAAGTTTTATTTAATGAAGATATGACTTTATGATGCTGGAGTAATCTATGTCATGCAAGGTGTCTAAATTGCTCTGCGAGTCCACAGAGTCTATTCCATGCACTAAAACACACCAAACCTGCAAGCTGTACTTCTTATGACAGCCTGTGAGACCCAGTGAGAGGCCTGGAATTGGCTCTATTGAGAGGTAAAAGATAGTATAGGACTGCTCGATCTGAGATCACGTTGAAAGTCGTGGACAGCTTAAACATCTTTTGATCAAAATATGTGAACAGAGAATCTCAAAGTTTTTTCATGTATGATAGATAGCATAAATGCTTCTTTAGGGATTTCCACGTAATGTATGGCCCTTTTTGCAGTAGTGTGCCGCTGGCAGTGGTGTGCGTGTGTACATGTGTATATATATATATTATATATATATATATATATATATTATATATATATATATATATATATATATATATATATATGCCGCAGTCCTGCCAGTGGCACCCAGGTTTGCATATGTTTTTTCAGAAATGTTTTTTGTGCAGAACCATACGTTATATTTGGTGTATATTGATTTTAACCTATATGGGGAGGAAGGGGTGCCTCAAATTTGGTTTTCTGCACCCGCCCACTCTCACAGACTGTCATAAGAAGTGCAGCTTGCAGGTTTGGTGTGTTTTATTTTTTTCTCTCTGTATAATGGAGGTCGGTTGACCCAGTGAGAGGCCTGGAATTGGCTCTATTGAGAGGTAAAATATAGTATAGGACTGCCCGATCTGAGATCACGTTTAAAGTCGTGGGCAGCTTAAACATCTTTTGATCAAAATATGTGAACCGAGAATCTCAAAGTTTTTTCATGTATGATAGATAGCATAAATGCTTCTTTAGGGATTTCCACGTAATGTATTCCATGCACTGACACCCGGAGGAAGAAGGATCCTGAATAGGTGAGTGGAGAAAAATTGTATACTCACACAATTGTAGATCTGCACAAAGCTGGGATGGGTTACAGAACAATAGGGAAGCAGCTTGGTGAGAAGGCAACAACTGTTAACGCAATTATAGAAAATGGGAGAGATCTCTATATTGACCTTAGATATATTTATACACATTTATTAGGCCACCATAAAGCCGTTTTTTCTCTAAGCTAAATAACCTTAAATTTGCTAAGCTTTCTGGGTATTGTGGTCCACCCAGTCCTTTTTTTAATTTTTGCTGCCTGCCTTTGAACCTGTTCAAGCTTTGCAATGTCTTTCCTGTGCACTGGTGCCAAAAACTGTACACGATAAGTGTATTAAGTTTTAGCACCTCAGGGTGTCCGCCAACCTGAAATGGCACCTACAGTGCCTTGCAAAAGTAATGGCCCCCTTGAACTTTTCAACCTTTTGCCACATTTCAGACTTAAAACATAAAGATATAACATTTTAAATTTTTTTGTGAAGAATCAACAACAAGTGGGACACATTTGTGAAGTGGAACAAAATTTATTGGATATTTTAAACTTTTGTAAAAAATAAAAACTGAAAAGCGGGGCGTGCAATATTATTTGGTCCCTTTACTTTCAGTGCAGCAACCTCACTCCAGTGAGTTCAGTGAGGATCTCTAAATAATCCAATGTTGTTCTAAATGACTGATGGCGATAAATATAATCCACCTGTGTAATCAAGTCTCCGTAAAATGCACCTGCTCTGTGATAGTCTCAGGGTTCTGTTTATAGCGCAGAGAGCATCATGAAGACCAAGGAACACACCAGGCAGGTCTGTGATACTGTTGTGGAGAAGTTTAAAGCCGGATTTGGATACAAAAAGATTTCCCAAACTTTAAACATCCCAAGGAGCACTGTGCAAGCGATCATATTGAAATGGATGGAATATCAGACCACTGCAAATCTACCAAGACCCTGCCGTCCCTCTAAACTTTCATCTCAAACAAGGAGAAGACTGATCAGAGATGCAGCCAAGAGGCCCATGATCACTCTGGATGAACTGCAGAGATCTACAGCTGAGGTACAACAATCAGTCGTACACTGCACAAATCTGGCCTTTATGGAAGAGTGGCAAGTAGAAAGCTATTTCTCAAAGATATCCATAAAATTCTCATTTAAAGTTTGCCACAAGCCACCTGGGTGACCCAAACATGGGGAAGAAGGTGTTTGGGTCGTTGAAACCAAAATCGAACTTTTTGGCAAAATGAAAAAACGATATGTTTTGGGTAAAAGCAACCAGCTCATACCCTGAAAAAACCCATCCCCCGTAACACATGGTGGGGGGCGCATCAGGGTTTTGGGTTTGCTTTTTTGCAGGTTAAAATTGATGGGAAAGGGAGGAGCCAAATACAGGACCATTCTGGAAAAAAAAACCTGTGGAGTCTGCAAAAAAACCTAGATGGGAGGATATTTTCTTCCAAAAGACAATGACCCCAAACAAAAGCAAAATCTACAAGGAAGGGTTTCACAAAAAAAACGTACCAGGTGTTAGAATGGCAAGAAGCCCAGCCCTAAATGTTTGGGAAATTGTGGAAAGGGCGAAAACTGCTGTTTACAAACGGTCTTAAAAACCCTCACTGGCTTGAGTTTTTTCCCAAAGTAAGAAATTGGGGAAAAAAAAAAATACCCAATCGACTTGCAGCTGTAATCCCAAAAAAGGGGGGGATACAAAATATTACTTACAGGTGCCGAATAATTTTGCACGCCCCACTTTTCAGTTTTTTTTCAAAGGTTGTGAGGGCTCCCACCGCTGCCATGTCCTCGTTTGCCCCACTTCCGCCATCTTTGTACAGTCTAATGCATTGCCTATGCAATGCATTAGACTATATTAACGATCGCGCTCCCTAGTGGTCAAGCACTCGATGTTAAAGTAAAAAAAAAAAAAAAAAAAGTTTTAAGACAAAAAAAAATATTAAAAAGTTCAAAAACCCCCCTTTCCCCTTTCAATAAAAACAATAAAAATAATTAAAAAGTTTAAAAAATATTTGGGATCGCTGCACAAAAAAAAATTGATTCTTAAAAATTAAACAATTTATTTGTTCGCGAAACTTTTGAAGAAAATATTCGCCAAAATTTCGTTTTTTGGTCTTTTATGACTTTAAATTGGAAAAAAAAAGTGATCAAAAAAAATTCATGATTCCAAAGTAGCAAAAAAAAGTAAAATTTAGACCCCAAAAAATGCACCCTCACTGCATCTGAGGTGTTAGTACCCCAAACTGTTATTGGTCGCACAAAATGGCGCCGCAGTAAATTTAAAAAATGAAAAAGTTTGGAATTTTTTTCGGTACCCAAAAAATAACGGAAAACCCACATGTTTTTTGGTATTGGGTGCTATCAACCTGTGAGCAGATAACACATTATATTTCGAAATTGAATGCCGTAAAAGCAAAAAACCCCCCAAACATGGCAAAAATTTATTTTTTTACAATTTGTTCCCCTGGAATTTTTTTGCGGTTTCCCCGTATATTCTATAGTACAAAAAAAATTGAAATAAAATTTTCCCAAAAAAAAAAACCTCATAGGTCTATGTGGTGGAAAACAAAAAAAAAATGTATGGTCGGGGAAAGGCGAGGGGGGAAAAATGAAGTGTCACCAAAAAAAAAAAAACGCCAGGTCTTAAGGGGTTTTAAGTGGCCCCGTCGTAAAAAATGACATGTAGCTTTACTCAGTAGGTTGATTTGTTTTATAACGATACCAAATTTGTATTTTTTTAAGTTTTATGCTTTTTCCCCAATAAAAACATTTTTGCTTCACCTAGTTGAGAGCCATAAATTTATATTTTTTTTCTTTTGGCTATGTAGGGCCCTTTTTTTTTTGCGGGATGAGTGATGTTTTTATGGTATTCCTTTGGGGAAATCAAGGTTTTTTGATCAGTTTGAAATTAGTTTTATTGAAAGGAGGGGGTGGGAAAAAATTTTAATTTTATTTTAACAGGGGGTTTAGTGAAAATATTGTGACAAATTGTTTTACTCCCTGGGTTGAGAAAATTATGGCAATACCCAATTTATATAGTTTTTTTATGTTGAAGCACTTTAAAAAAAAGTGTTTTTATTGTGTTAAACAATATTTCCCTATCGTCCTCAAGCAGCACAATGGGTTAATCTCCTCCTCTCTCCAGCTATGACAGAAGAAAAAAACAAGCATCAGGTTCAATCAATTAACATTATCCCACATCCTCTCACTCCATAAAAGCACCACTGAAACAAGGAATCAGACATGTTTTTTTTTTTCTTCTGTCCCAGCCAACCGTTGGGCTTCTATATACTTGAAGACCAGCGAGTTCTCAGTGTAGCTGTTTGTCCTCTATCACCTGGCATCCCAGAGTTTCTGGTGCATCCAATGTTCATAGCATGTCTCAGCCTGCATGCAAGTTATGTTGCTGCTATGCAGCACTAGCCAGCTGACTTCCTCACTTCTGTCTCCCTGTGACGATGCAGGTGGATTCACAGGTGAGATACTTTAGTGCATTCCTAGACAAGCTTTGGTTGCTATTAGGTTGCTTCCGTAATATCATGGTGCCAGCAGTTTGTCATGCAGCAACCTCTCCTCAGCACTAAGGTATGTCATAGTTGCCAACTTTTGAAAATGGAAAAGCAGGAGATTAAAGAGGGCGGCGCGCGTAGCAGTAAAAATTTGCGTGGACACGCCCATCTTTTGTGTGTCACGCCCCTTCAAAAAGCCACACCACATCGCCCCAACTACATATGGCTTTGGAAGAAAGCCAGGTAGATGCCCTTATAGCCAGGTAGTGCCCCTTACAGGCAGGTAGATGCCCCCTTACAGGCAGGTAGATGCCCCCTCTGTAGCTAGGTAGATGCCCCCCTTTGTTAGCCAGGTAGTTGCCCCCTTTGTTAGCCAGGTAGTGCCCCCTTTAATAGTCAGGTAGTTTCCCCCTTTAGTAGTCAGGTAGGTAGTGCCCCCATTAGTAGCCAGGTAGGTAGTGCCCCCTTTAGTAGCCAGGTAGGTAGTGCCCCCTTTAGTAGCCAGCCAGGTAGGTAGTGCCCCCATTAGTAGCCAGCCAGGTAGGTAGTGCCCCTTGAGTAGCCAGCCAGGTAGGTAGTGCCCCTTTTAGTAGCCAGCCAGGTAGTTGCCCCTTTTAGTAGCCAGCCAGGGAGTTGCCCCCTTTAGTAGCCAGCCAGGTAGTTGCCCCGATAGTAGCCAGGTAGGTAGTGCCCCCTTTAGTAGCCAGCCAGGTAGGTAGTGCCCCCATTGTAGCCAGCCAGATAGGTAGTGCCCCCATTGTAGCCAGCCAGATAGGTAGTGCCCCCATTGTAGCCAGCCAGGTAGGTAGTGACCCTTTGTAGCCAGCCAGGTAGGTAGTTGCCCCCATTGTAGCCAGCCAGGTAGTTGCCCCCATTGTAGCACGGTTGACCCCCCCCCATTGTAGCCAGGCAGAGCCCCCCATGTAGTTAATAAAAATAAAATAATAATTCACTTACTGACCAGGCTTCTGCAGCTCGGCCAGGCTTCTGCCCGATCTCCTCAGCGACGCAGGGGGAATGAGAGCAGCCGCGCGTCATTTCCCCTGCGCCGCTGATCTGTGTGTCCCGCGCGCACAGACGCCGGACATACAGGGGGAGGAGGGGGAGGGAGCGCTCCCTCCTGCCTCCTCCCCGCACAGTGAGACCGCGGGCGGGTGAGCGGACCCTGCGCCCGCTTCACCCGCCCGTGGGAACGGACCGGTGGCGCCGGAGTAGGCACCAGCGCTACTCCGGCGCCGCGGCCATCTAAAGGACCCCGCCGCCTGCTGGCGGGCGGGGGAAGAAATGCCAACTCCCCCGGGAGGGCGGGGGGGACCCCAAATAGCGGGACCCCCCGCCAAAAAACGGGAGAGTTGGCATGTATGAGGTATGTGTGTGAACTACAATCCTCAGTAGAGATGGGCGAATTGATTCTAACGAAGTGGAATTCGTTTAGAATTTCAGGAAAACTTCGGTTCTGAACGAAATCGAAGTTTGGGGTACTTCGGGTGAACGAAGTGTGCTTTTGATTGATAAAATGGCTGCAAGCACATGGCTTTACATGGGGCAAAGCACTCTGGGAGGAAGAAGGGCATTTGCCTGCATGACATGTGCAGAGATGAAGCCAATCAGAGACCGGGCGGGATTCTGTGACGTCACCGCACTATATAAGTCCGGGCGCGACGCTGGGAGCTCACACTCCTCTCACTGTACTGATCAGGGAAGGTGCTGCCGCGGCTGATTGTGATAGCTCTTACTGAAGAACTGATTTTTATACAGCGATTTTTGTGGGGGATGTCGCAGTTTGTTTCAGAGACTGCTTCTCTTAAAGGGGTGTTATGTTTGATGCTGTGTTGCCCAGCAAATTTTCTCAGATTGAGTTTAAAATTAAGGGGCGTGTCTCCCCCCCGGGGGGTTTTGTCTCTCCTCATGAAGAACTGTGCATATCATTTTTTTTAAAAGCGGGGGGATGCAGAAGGTTGTTGGTTTAACAGCTCTGTAGCCTCCTCCCTGCTTAGTCTGCAGCCTTGGGGCCCCAAACTCCAGCAAAGCAATGTCATTGTCTTATTTTTACACAAACAAAACCCGAGCTGTTAAAGTTCTGCTTCCTGTCAGTGACTGTGGAGAACAATCGCTTTCGGAAGGCCCTGTCATCTTGAAAACTGACTTGGGCTGGTGGTTGCAGGGGGGTAGGCAGTGATAGACTTTTTGTTTTTAAAACAAAGGGGGTTTGGAGTTCTAGTCCCTAAGAGTAATTTTTTTTCCCCAAAAATTTACAATCATAGGAGGCAGGGCTTGCATTCGATCTGAGGAACAGAAGCCTTTTTTCCAAGTAGAGTTAAAGGGGCCTACACCGTGAGGAAAACCATTTTAAAAAACAGCTGCGGGAAGCAGCATTTGGGAGGCAGTTAAACAGGCTGTCAAAAGGGGCCCCGCCCCCAAATTTCCAAGCCTGTATGCGCCGGATTCCAAGTTTGTATGCACTGCGTTAGTCGCTTCTCAGCTCCTAATGCAAATTCAAATCAGATTCTGGATCAAAGAAGCCCTTTTTTTTTCCCACTTGAACATTTAAAAATATTGGGAAAAAATTTTAAAGGGTTTTTCTTATTATTTTTTTGTGGTCTGTAAAAAATTACCCCGCTACCTACATGGTGGTATATTTATGTACTGTCTTCGGGGATGTGATAGGGTAAGAGTATCCTGCAGAAAAGTTAAAATAAAAAAAGGCTATAACGATCTTTAATTTAATATGGGAGCTTTAAAAAGGCCCATCGTTTCCCAAAAAAAAACCCTAAACTAATGGTTGTCTTTTATGATTTGGCGTACCAAATTTGTATAGGCTTTTTTATGTTTTGAAAAAAATTCAGTTTTTTAATTTTTTTTTATAGGAATCCCAGTAATTTTTTTTGTTTATCACTTGGACCTGTAATGGTGCTTTTTGATTTGGGAAAACACCTTTTATTGGAATTTTTTTTGGCGTTCAGGTGAATTTTTTATTATTTTATATTCCTATTGTTAGGGTATAAAATGGAAAAAAAAACCCAAAATTTTTGGTTTTTTTTTCTTCTCCAGTGTTCGGCGTATGGGCAAAATTTGTTATAATTTAAAGGGGTTGTCTCACAAAAAAGATTGCTTTTTTGTTTAAGATCGTGCAAAAAACAAGTCACTTTGCAATATTATCCATTAATTTGCCTCCCTTTTCCTAGATATCCCCTTTTTTGGGTGCTCGTCCTAGGTCGTATAGCTACAGCCCCTGTTTGATTTTTCCAAATAGGTTCCGCACTGGTTGCTATGCTATAGCCCTGGTTTTTTTACAAACCCCTGTGGAAGCCGTTAAACACCCCCCTAAATTTTCAAAAAAAACCAAGGGAAAACAGGACTGAGGAAAGATGAATAATGTTGAGAAACCCCCTTTTAAAAGATAATTTTTCTGAACGGATTTTTCGACAGGACTCTTATGAGTCCCCATTTTTTCCCTTTTTTTTATTTGTAAAATGGCAAAAAAAAAGGGGGTGATTTTAACTTTTAATATTTATTTTTTTTATGGCGTACTATTCTACCACCTATATGGCTTTTTAATTTATTATTTTTTATTTTTAAACCCCCCTTTTTCGGGGGGGGGAGGTTTTGGGTGTGTTGGGGGGGGGTTTTTTTTTTGTGTTGTGTGTGGGGTTGTGTGGTGTTGTGGTGTGTGTGGTGGTGTTTTGTGTGTGTGTGTGGGGGGGGTTGTGTGTGTGTGTGTGTGTGTACCCAAGGGGGGGTTTGTTTTACCAAAACCCCCAGGCCATTTTCCCCGGCTTTTTCTGGGGGCTAATTCGTCCGTTTTACGCGCCGAAGTGCGCCAATTTCGGGCTGAATCCTCCCAGTAAAAATTCGGGGAAAGCACAGTTCTCAAGAGAACTTGGTTACGTCTCCCCTCCCTGCTCGGCGAATACGCCCAGGGGGGAGATAAATTTACGGTCAATTTTTAGCGGGTATACGCGCCGTGCAATGACTGTCTTGGGCCCCCGATTAAATGCCGCCCCCCCCCTTCGCTCCCGCCCGCCCACGGGTAATTGGGGGGGGGGAAAAACCCCCCAGTTAAGCCGTGTGAACATAGCCTCCCTATTTCGGTGTCGGGGGCATCCAAATGTGTGAAGGGGGGGTTAAACAAAAAATATTTTTATATATATATTTTTTTTTTTGGGTTTAAAACCCCCTTCCCCTTTGGAGGCCCCGTACATCGAAATAGTGTGAAGGGGGTATGGGGCGGGCAGAGTCTGTTCCCTACGCGGTGACCGTCAGCTGTTAATTACAACCGCAATGTATGTACATATATATTTATTTATTACACACACATTGGTTGTAGATATTTGAAAACAATGACAGTAGTGTCCCTTTAGCCGTGTTCACACGGCTTATTCAAGCCGTAATTGCGGCCCGGATCCCGCCCGCAATACGGCTTGAATAAGGGGCGGGGCCGGGGGCGCGGCGGGGGAGCTGCTCGCTGGCCCAATAGACAATGCATTATTTACGGCGCGTATGCGCCGTAAATAATGTGCATGTCACTTTCTCCCCCCCGCGGCGGATTCCCTGAACGGGGAGGAGCGACTGAATCCACAGTTCTCTATGAGAACTGTGGATTACCGTAATGACAGAGACGGATTGGAGCCGTACTGAAGTTCAAATACGGCGCGCAGTACGGCTCCAATCTCCGGCAAAATAAGCCGTGTGAACATGGCCTTTATTTACTTGTTTAGCCCACAGTAATTACAGTTACTAGTCTTGGGTCTTTTAATAGCACCTCTACAGGAGCTTATATGACTGCTATAAGGGCTAATTATGACCCCATACAGAAGTCCTATCAGCCCCCATAGAGGTGATATTACTGGAGTAACTATAGAGGCTAAAATCTACTAAAGCTGGTAATGATCTGTATGGGCAGCACAGGCTAACATACTGCCTATAACATCCATACAGACCATTTTTAGCCTTGGTGGATTTCAGCTCTTATAGTCAGGCCAGCCATGCAGGGGTTAATGCACTCACGGAGGAAGTCGGAGGGGAGGGGGCAGGGTGCAGGATCTTTCCTCAGCAGGAGACAGGACTGAGTCACTGCCAGATCATAGAGGAGGGGCGGCGGAGCTATTACACTGAGGCATAAGGCAGCCGAGCACAGGATCCTGTGTGTGATCCTGCCGCAGCCCAAGCCTCACTGTCACTACTTTGGCCGGACAATTTCTAGCACAGGCAGCACTGAGGACACACAGGGAGGCTCAGCCCTGCCCTTATCAGTGGGGTGCAGCATTTCAGGAGACGGCACTCTTGTCCCCGGGTTATAAGGGCAGGGCTGAGCCTCCCTGTGTCTGCTCACTGCTGCACAGCTCATTAGTATTGGGGCAGGGGCTGGCTGCTCGGCATACAGCAGCTGGAGCAGAAGCCCCTGTGGGTGGATGCACGGAGCCCCTGTGGATGAGTATACTGCTGCAAACTCCAGCCCCTTGCTCTTCCAGCAGCACTGGCTGCTGCTCAGCAGATCAAGAGCTGCCTGAGAACTTGCATAAACTGCTCTTCCATGATGCTATGCATCATGGGAGAATGACGTAAGTACAGCAGTGCATGCTGGGAGCTTATGTGTGACTGCCCCGTGCCGACTTCGTTCTCAAGCACTGGTCATGTGACCCAAACAGGGATTTTTTTTTGCATTTAGGTTGTGCATTTTTAATAGGTGTTATTTTAAGAAGTGCTTATTTTTCATTTGCTATTGAAAGCAAATGTGAAAATTTTAGTGATAGGTTCTCTTTAATGACTGGACCTGTGAGGATGTGATTCAACCTCTTGGCAAAAGCCCCTTAAACAGGCAGTAATTGCCCAGATTATCACCCTAGAGCTGGGAGATGTACATAGAGCAAGCAGACTTTGGTTTCACTATCGATTTTAACAGCTCAGAGGGGAGTAAACACAGAGTGTGCAAGCAGCCAATCACAGCGCAGGGGGCGTGGCCGGGGCATTTCCTGTCTAGGGGCGTAGCCCAACAGGCTGAATGAAATGTCAGCCAGCCAATCACAGTGCAGGGGGCGTGTCTAGGGTGCCAGAATCGACCCAGGGGCGTTCTGACCCAGCAACAGCAGAAATAAAAGACAGTTTTACGGAGATGCTTATATCTGCTAAACCAAGTGACAGAGGTAATGCAACCCAATTACAAAAGTGCTTATTTTTACTGTCCCCATAATCTGAGACATGATCTTTGTAACGATAAAACCCCTTTAACCCCTTACCGACATTTGTCGTACTCATACGGCAATGTCGGGTAGGGGTTCCCGCAAATTGCCATATGAGTACGTCAAGCGGATCTTGCGCGCTCACAGGCGGAGCACGCAAGATCGCGGCATGGAACCGGCGGTATATTACCGCTGGCATCATGCCGCATCCCCCACGGCCGGAGTGAGCTCCGGCCGCGGGGGATTAACCCCCCGATGTCGCGACATCGTGGTCACGACATCGCGGCTGCGGGCGGCAGGAGTGAGCTCCTGCTGCGCGATATCCGGCGCAGTAATGGTGCTGAGCGCCGCTACTGAGTCTCCTACCAGGCAGCCCGGATGCTGAATGACAGCATCGGGTTGTCTGGTGATGTCACGATGCCCACAATGCATTGTGGGCAGTGTGACAGACAGTTGCCATGGAGACCAGCATACAGCTATAATGACGATCGTTCATGCAATTCCCCCCTGGGGAAAAGTGTGAAAAGTGTAAAAAAGTAAAACACAAACACAAAAAATAAAATAAAAACACGTACACCGCCCTTTTCCCCTTTACAAACGCCAATCGCCCCAAAAAAGATCAAAAATAAATAAAGTACCCATATTTGGTATCGCAACGTGCGTAGCGACCCACCCTATAAATTTAAATTAACCCGTACGGTGAACGCCGTAAAAAACAAAAAACAAAAAACAGTCACAGAATTGCGATTTTTGTACATCCTGCAGCACATAAAATGGAATAAAAAGCGATCAAGAAACTAATATAAACGCCAAGGTTGTACCAATTAAAACGTCAGTTCATCCCGCAAAAAAAAAGTCCTTACACAGCTCTGTATACGGAAAAATTAAAAAGTTCTGGCTATTAGAAGATAGCGATGCATAAATATTATTTTACACAATAAAAACACTTTTTTTTCAAAAAAATTGTGCTTTCAAATACAAAAACTACATAAATTGGGTATCACCGTAATAGTCTCAACCCACAGAGTAAAACTAACTAGTCACGGATACTGCACGGTGACCCCTATAAAAAATAAAAATATAAAACACTGCTAGGATTTCAGTATTTACTTCACCCTGCCTTCCAAAAAACGGATTAAAAGCGATCATAAAGTCTTGTCCCCCAAAAAATATTACCAATAAAAATGTCAAATCATCCCGCAAAAAAAAAGTCCCTATACAGCTCCATAAACAGAAAAAAAAAAAAGTTATGGCTCTCAGACTGCGGTGATGCAAAAACATGTTTTCCTTTTCAAATAAGTGTTTTTATTGTGTAAATGCAGTAAAACATTAAAAAAATATACAAATGTAGTATCGCTGTAATCGTATCAACCTGCTGAGGAAAACTAGCATGTCATTTATACCGCACAGTGACCGCTGTAAAAAATAAAAACCACTACCAGGATTGCTGTATTTTGTACAAAATGCCTCACAAAAACCTTAATAAAAAGTGATCAAAGCATCACATGCCCCCATAATGGTACCAATAAAAACATCAACTCATCTTGTAAAAAACAAGCCCACAAGCAGCTCCATATGCAAAAAATTAAGAAAGCTATGGCTGTCAGAATAGGACAACATAAAAACGCAACTTTTTATAAAACTCGCTTCTATTGTGTAAAAGTAATAAAACATAAAAAAACTATATAAAATTTTATATCATTGTAATTGTACTGCCCCCATAGTAAAGTTATCCCGTCATTTATCCCGTATGGCGAATACTGTAAAAATGAAGCCCAAGAACAATGGCGGAACTGCGTTTCCCCCCTCCATTTCCATGGCCCAATGCTACAAAAAAAACTACTGTACACCTGTGGGCCCAAAATGCACAATACACCCTTAGATGAGATCCCTGAGGGGTGTTGAATCCAAAATAGGGAAACTTCTGGGAGGTTTCACCTATTCTAGTACTTTGGGGGCTTTGCAGATGCGACATGGCCCCACCAATATCTGTGCGCCAAAGGCCAAATAGCGCTCCCTCCCTTGTACCCCCTGCCATGCGCCCAAACAGCAGTTTACACCCACATGTAAAGTATTGCCGAACTTGGAAGAAATTGCGTAACACAATTTTGGGGCTTTTTT
This sequence comes from Phyllomedusa bahiana, assembly GCA_025379985.1. Taxonomy (NCBI): domain Eukaryota; kingdom Metazoa; phylum Chordata; class Amphibia; order Anura; family Hylidae; genus Phyllomedusa; species Phyllomedusa bahiana. The sequence continues at coordinate 22,187 of JAODAL010014109.1, forward strand.
TCCAAGATTCCTTGTAAAAATTAAACATTTTCAGCAAAAATTGCAGATTATTGGAAAAAAATAAAATAATTTATTTTCAGAGCCGAACGCTAAAAAAAATTGTGAAACGCCTGTGGGGTCAATATACTCACTACACCTCTGGATATATTCCGTAAGGGGTGTAGTTTCCAATTTGGGGTCTTTTTAGGGGTATTTATTAAGTTTTGGAACCTTAGGGTGTCCGCAAACCTGAAATGGCCCTAAATAAAATTGTAATGAAAATGAGCCCCAGAGTCCAGTAGGTGCTCCTCCTATTCTGGGGCTTGTGGTTGAGCCAAATAATGCACTAGGGCCACATATGGGATATCTCTGAAAATGGCAGAATCTGGGGAATCAATATTAATTTGCATTTCCCTGATCACATTTACCGTATTCTTGTCAATGTATAAAAACTGAAAATCTGCAAAAAAAAGTGAAATTTTGAAATTTCACTTCCACTTTGCTTTAATTCCTGTGAAACACCTAATGGGTTAATAAACTTCCTAAATGCGGTTTTGAATACTTTAAGGGGTGTAGTTTCTTAGATGAGGTCATTTATGGGGGTATATAACATACAGGTCAATCAAAGTCACGTTAGAACTGGACTGGTCCCTAAAAATATGTATATTGCAAATTTTCTTGAAAATTTGAAAATTACTACTAAATTTATAAGCCCCCTAATGTCGTAAAAAAAAAAAAAAAGACATTTAAAAAAAAAGATGCCAAACTACAGCAGACATATGGTAGATGCTAGTTATAAACTATTTTGAGTGGAATAACTATCTGTCTTACATGCAGAAATTTTTGAAGTTTGAAATTGGTAAATTTTTCACATTTTTCACCATAATTTGATATTTTTCACAAATAAACAATCATTTTTTTGGACCAAAATTTCTTACTATCTTATAGCACAATGTGTCACGAGAAAACAATCTCTGAATCACATGGATAGGTTAAAGTGTCAAAAAGTTATTCTCACATAAAGTGACACATGACAGATTTCAAAAATAGGGCTCTGTCAGAGAGGCCAAAACTGGCTCCGGCGGTAAGGGGTTAATATATCCCCCAGTATATAGATAGGTAGGTAATAGGGCCCCCAGAATATAGCTAGACAGGTAATATGGCGCCCAGTATATAGCTAGGCAGGCAATATGGCCCCCAGTATCTAGATAGGCAGGTAATAGGCCCCCAGTATATAGCTAGGCAGGTAATATGGCCTCCATTATATAGCTAGGCAGGTAATATGGCCCCCAGTATATAGCTAGGCAGGTAATATGGTCCCCAATATATAGCTAGACATGTAATAGGGCATATTAAAAATATAAAATACCAGTACTCACCTTTCCCACACTCCTTGAAGCTCCCGCTGGGCTCTGTCTTCTTTCCGGCACAGGTAGGTGTGACGTCATCTCGCCGCACAGGCAGCATGATGACATACTCACGCCACCTGTGTTGGGGACTCCGGAGGGCCGGAGTACTCCGTGGAGCAGGGAGCGCTCGCTCTCTGCTCCAAGGAAGCCTTCAGCCTTCCTGCGGACGCACATACAGTTATAGAGACAGTCTGCGCTCCAGGCCTATGGCAGCAGCCTGGAGCCCGGTGAAGTTTGCGGCACTGGCAGTTTTATGCGAGGCTTGATCCCCCGGTAAAACTGCCTAGCGACACCCCTGGCAGCAGGCCCCACCAACCTCAGCACAGGGCAGCGAGAGATAAGAGACTGCCTGATAATGAGAAATAAAATGTTTGTAACCAGTTAATTATTATATTCCAATCACCAATGAAAACCATTGAGAATACCCTAGTGGTGGTGTGAGGTCTGACTACCCTGGACAGTACAATCATTAGAGATGGGCGAATTTCCCAAAATTCGGTTCGTTCACTTCGCCGAATTTCCTGACAAAAAATAACTTCGTTCCAAATTACTTCGGGACGAATCACGTTAAAAAACAGCTATTTCCAGGCTGCACAGAGCCTGCTGGGTGCTATAGAACGTTGTGCCATGCTTAAATATGCAGAGGGAGCTTGGTTTGGTCTTCATACAATGTTGTGTTTTAGTATGACACGCACATGACTGCCGCCGCTCTTAGAATCGCATCACTATAAAATTCCTTGGGCACTTAAGAGGGCAAAACTGACCAAAATTCTGAAGCAGGAATATGTTGGCCTGAAAAGTCATGCCAGCGACAGCTGGAAAAAAAACAAGCTGAGGGCTCATGGTGGCAACATCAGTGACAGATGTGGATGGTGACGGCGGCAGCCACAGCAGCATGAGGGTCAGAGAGTGGCCAATCAATGGACATTCTGGAGGTGAAAAAAACAGGAGTAGGCCACAGTGTGAACAATGACACGGTGTGGTAGTTACGGCAGCTCAGCCACAGCAGCAGCATAGGTTCAGGTCAGTGGCACAATGACAGAGTGTGTAGGTCACGGCCGCTAGCAACAGCCGCCAGCATGAGGTCAGACAGTGGCACTATGACAAAACGGTGTGTTGGTTACGGCAGCAGCACAGCATCAGCATAGGTCAGACAGTGGCACAATGACACAGTGTGTAGGTCACTGGCAAGCTAGCCACAGCAGCAGCATGAGGTCCGACAGTGGCACAATGACATTCTGCGAGGTGGCAAAAACAGTGAGGCCACAGAGGGGCACAATGACAGAGAGAGTAGAGGTGACGGCCGGCAGCAGCATGAAGGTCAGACAGTGGCACAATTGACACAGTTTGTGGTCACGGCAGCATCCACAGCAGCAGCATCGAGTCAGACAGTGGCACAATCACATTCTGGAGGTGGCAGAAACAGGAGTAGGCCACAGAGTGGGACAATGACACAGTGTGTAGGTCGGAACAGCAGCCACAGCACAGCATGAGGTCAGACAGTGGCACAATGACATTCTGGAGGTGGCAAAACAGTAGTAGGCCCACAGAGTGCACAATGACAGGAGTAGAGGTGACGGCGGCGAGCAGCATGACGTCAGACAGTGGGGGTTTGGGACACAATGACGTGTGTGTCTGGTCTCGGGCAGCAGCCACAGCAGCAGATTAGGTCAGACAGTGGCACAATGACACAGTGTGTAGGCACTGGCTGCAGCCACTGCAGCCAGCATGAGGTCAGACAGTGGAACAATCACATGCTGGCAGGTGGCAAAAACTGGAGTAGGCCATAGAGTGGCCAATGACAGAGAGTGGAGGTACGGCGCGGCAGGAGCAACAGCATGAGGTCAGAGGAGTGGGCACAATGGGAAACAGTCGTGTGCGATGTCTGGCACCAGCAACATACGCACGCTTGAGGTCAGACAAGATGGCTCAATGACCACAGTGTGTAGGTCACGGCAGCAGCCGTTCAACTAGCAAGCAGCATGAGGTCAGGGAGCAGTTGCACAATGACATTCTGGAGGTGGCAAAACAGTAGTTAGGCTACAGAGGGGACACACATGGACAGAGAGTAGAGGTGACGGCGGGCAGCAGCATGAGGTCAGACAGTGGCTCAAAGACACAGCTGTGTAGGTCACGGAGCAGCAGCCACAGCAGCAGCATGAGGTCAGACAGTGGCAACAATGCACGATGTGTCGGTCCCGGCAGCAGCAACAGCAGCAGCATGTGGTCTAGCAGTGGCAACAGTCACATTCTGGATTTGGGTGGCAATAAAAACAGGAGTAGCACAGTGTGGGGCAATGACTCGTGTGTAGGTCACGGCAGCGGCCCAAGCTGCTGCATGAAGTCAGACAGTGGCTCAATGACATTCTGGGTGGCACACATTATAGGCAACAGAGTGGCACAATGGACAGAGAGTAGAGGTGACGACGGCGCAGCATGACGTCAGACAAGAGGGGGGTGGGGCACACAAAATGACACAGTGTGTAGTCACAGCTGCAGCCACAGCAGCAGCATGAGGTCAGACAGTGGCACAATACATTTTGGGAGGTGGCAAAAAAAATAGGAGAAGGCCACAGAGTGGGACAATGTCACAGTGTTGTAGGTCACTTGAGCAGGCCACCAGCGCTGCATGAGGTTCTCTGACCAGCCGGCACAAATGACATTCTGGCGGTGGCAAAACCAAAAACAGGGAATATGCCACAGAGTGGCACTATGACACAGTGTCTAGGTCACGGAAAGCAGCCACAGGCAGCTGCATTGTAACGGTTGGGAGGTGGATCCTCTGGACCACCGCAGGCTTGAGATGGCGGTAAGCCCACACGGGGAGTGGGAATTTAAGTGGGGGGTCCCGGTACTCACCAGTGGCCCGCCGCAAAGGTGGGGGGCGGGATGGACTTGCGGCGGGCGGGGGAGTCCACACAGGTCACTACCAATGGCGGGGCTTGCCTGCGGTGGGGCCCAAAGGGTAGGCGAGGTACAGAATACGCAGTCAGGCTGTAGTCGGGGAAAGGCAAGAAGGTCGGGCGGCGGATGAGGTTCGTGAACTAGTCGGCTAGAAGGTCAGGGCAGGCGCGGCAAGGTTCTGTGGTCGGTAAAACGTAAGCAAATGGGTTCGGTACAGGGTTAGGCAAGGACTATGGCCTTTCTGGAACAACATTTCCAATTGGCATTGTCCATACGGCGCTCTGTCCCCACTTTACATCTCAGGACTGCACTGCGTGCGAGCTCACCCTAGGGGCGCACCGCGCACGCCGATGGGACCGAGATGGACGGGGGGCTGGAGCCGTGGCCGGGTAAGTCAATGGGCCTCCCGGGGCTGCGGATGAGCGGACCCGAGGTGCGGGACGGGGCGCCGCACGGAGTCGGCTCACGGATGCGCCTGAGACCCGGGACCGAGGTCGCAGGGGCATCCGTGACCGTACCCCATCCCCCTTGGGTCCCCCCTTCTTTTTTGAAGTGGAGAAATTTTGAAATAAGTCTGCGGTCCTGGTGTTCTCCTCGGCTTCCCACGCTCTTTTCCTCGGTCCCCGAACCCCTTCAGTCGACTAGGAAAATATCGTTCTCTAGTCCTCCTCTACCCAGGAATTTCTTTAACACAAGACAATAGCGGCTCAGCACAGACGGAGGATGGGACTGCCTTTGAGAGAAGAAGCGATTAAGGACCAGGGGTTTTTGTAGCGAGACATGGAAGGAGGTTCGGGATACGCATGGGTAGGAGGAGCCGGAGTCTTATAGCACGGGTTTATGCGCTTAAGGACCTCGAAGGGGTCCTACAACAGCGGATAGGTCCCAGTTTGTAGGAGGGGGATTTTGAGGCGGACATAATTCTGCGCTGACAGCCACACCTTATCACCCGGGGAGAAGACAGGAGGAGGGCTTCTTCTTTTATCTGCCTGCGCCCTTTATGCGGTCAGACGCACGAGCTGGGATGGCGGGTCAGGGACCAAATGGTTACTTATGTCCTGGACCGAGTGTCAGCAGCTGTTGGACTCGGATGAGGCTGCTAGCGGTTGGGAGAGGTGGTGGGGATGTAAGCGTACCAACGTAGAAGGGAAGAGAGGCACCGCGGGACTCTGTCTCTAGGGAATTATTGAAATTCCGCCAAGTAAGTATAGTTGGCCAAGTCATTTTGCCATGCAGCACGAAAGGGCGTATGGTAAACATTTCCAGAACTTGATTCACTTCTCCACCTGGCCTTTAGTTCTGAGGGTGGTAAAGCGAAGGAGAAGTCCAAGCTTCCCCTGGAAGTTTAGCGCAATGGCCGCCAGAAGAATTTAGAAAACGACTGCAACCCCGCCGATCATGAGTTGATTGGAGAGGGAGGACGTGCAGACGAAAAATGTGCGAGAAAAATAGCTCGGCCAGGCGCGGGGCCGAAGGGGCTGACTGCAATGGGGACAAAATGTGCCATTTTAGAAATACGGTCTACACCACCCACACTACGGTTTACCGGACAAAAGGGGGTAGGTCGGTTATGAAGTCCATCGCTACGTGGAGACCATGGTGCGTAGGGATGGGCAGTGGGTGCAGAGACCTGCGGCTTGTGGCGAGGAGCCTCTGTTGTGAGCACAGGAGGTACACGCCTGGAGAACTCTTTAAACGGTATTTAAGCGAGGTCCTGCCACCAATAGTAACGCGGAAATAGGAGAAAACGTCATTGTGGGGGGCACCAGAATGCCCGGCCAACCGTGAGCAGTGACCCACTTTCAGGATACGCCTACGGAAAGTCGCAGGGCGGACGTTATGTCTTCCCGGTGGACGTTCGGAGGATCGACAGGGGCTGCGGAGATTCAAGAGCGTTTCAGGGGAAGTATGTGCCCTGGGATCACTTCTTCACCCACCACGTCGGAGGCACGCGAGAGGGCATCAGCCTTCACGTTTTTCTCGGCAGGGCGGAAAATGAATCTGAAAATTAAAGCAGGAGAGAAAAGCGGACCACCTAGCCTGGCATGGATTAGGATTAAGTCGTGGGCAGTTTCTGGAGGTACTGGATGGGTTTTAGTGATCCGAGTAGAGACAAACTGGGATTGCCGGGCTCCTTCCAAGCAAATATCGCCATTCTTCCAGGGCCTGTTTATGAGCTAATAATTCCGATCTCCAATGGTGTAATTCCTCTCCGCTTGTGGAAAAGGTTTAGAAAAGAAGCCACAAGTGACTTTTTGCGCTGTGGGCCTTTTTGCGTGAGGGGACTGCTCATGCGCCTTCCGATGAGGGTTATATCTTCATGCGAGGAAGGGTTTCTGTGGGTCTGGCCGCGACAGGATGGACGCAAAGGCAAAGGCCGTTTTTAGGCTTGCGAGAACGCTTCCTCGGCCTCGGAAGGCAGCTCCGTGGATTGGCGTTCTTCCTCGTAAGGGCCACAATGGTGAGCCACCAGCGTGGAGAAGTTCGGGATATAAACTGCCGGGGTAAAAGTTGGACAGAAGCCCAGGAACCGTTTGTATGGCCCGCAGGCCCACTGGGGCGTGGCCATTGCTAATACGGCTGACAATTTGGGACTGGGTCCATCCGTAGCCCTTGGGTCCGAGATAATACTAAATCAGGAATCGGAAGCTGACTTGATAGAAGCAGGGCACTTCCCTATTTGCTTACAAGTGATGTTAGATCGTAGGCGCTGTAGCAATTTGGCGGACGTGAAGGCGGTGAGTCTTCAAGATCAGTGAGAGTATATCAGGATGTCTGTCTCTAGGAGACTACGCACCAGCGTATAGAGAAGATCCCTGAAGAACATCATTAATCGAACCCGATGACGCTGGAGGCATTACACAGTCCGAAAGGCCTTCACCAGCGGTACTCGAAGTGACGGCTCTGGTGTGTTGAGGCAGTTCTTACACTCAAATCGCCCTTTTGGATTTCGGACCAAATTGTTAGGCCCCCTCTCAGAGATCCCAGCTTGGAAAATGACCCATGGCGGCCCTGTAAATGGTTCGAATTGTTCCGTGATTCAAGGTAGAGGGTACCGATTTGTTTACCCGTGATCCTTGTTCAGACCCCGGGTAGTCGATGCTGGGTCCGTAAGGAGCCGTCCTTCTTTTCCACGAAGAAAGAATCTGCTCCCGCGGGAGATCGAGGACTTTCGATAAATCTCCTTTCTGAAGATTTTCCTGATGTACTCAGAATGGCTTGAGTCTCAGGAACGGATAAGGGTAGATATGCCCTGAGGAGGACTGGTACCGGGCAGAAGATCAATCGGGCAATCATTGGACGAATGGCGCGCAAGGTTCTTGGCTTGCTTCTCGGGACAAAAGGACATCAGAAAACCCTTTATACAATATGATGCGGGGAGACCCGCTAGAGCTTTAGACGGTACCGGATGAAGCTGGTAAGCCACCGGGAGAGGTGCCACCAAACAGCTGAGAACCGACACTCTGGGCCCCATCGCAAAACTTCGTTCCGTCTGCACCAGTCAAGCACGGGGGCATGTTGCTGCAGCCACGGAGACCCAATAGGATGGGCGAGGAAGACCGGGGTAACACAGTAGACGACAGTCTCTCTTTATTGCAGTGCTCCTTGTGAAGGAACAGTGGCTCCGTACGGTAACGGATTAGATGCTGAGGATCTCCCCACTGATGGAGGAGATGGATAGGGGGTTTCTCAGGAGAACACGGGAAGATTGTGTTGGAGACACCAGGCGCGTCCAGATAGTTCCCAGCTGACGGAGTCGGAAGGCTGAAGCTTGAAAGTGGGTCCCGGGCTTCCGTTGGCTGACCTGGACGGGTATTGTTATTCAGACGAGGGGAGAGACTGCCACACCCCTGAGGACGCCATCCTCCCAGTTAGCTTAGGTGCGCTCGTCTACCCCGGCCGCTGCGGGACAGAGCATGAACCCTGCGGAGATGTTTCAGGGCGTGCAACAGTAGAGACATAGGTTTTCCTTACGCCGTTGGTCAAAGTTCCTGCGGAGTCAGGTGGGCTCTATCCCACTGGCATCGGCCTCTTCCACGGCTGGCTGAGGGGTAAGGAGCTGTGAGAGGCCGTAAGAAACACCTGAGCGGACGGGATAGGCGGCGTGGTAGGACGGTTCTTGTTTTGCGGAGCTCCTCAGTCTCTCTGCGAAGCGGTGATTTAATTTTTTTCCCAAAAAAATTTTGTCGGGGGGGGTTTTTTAGGCCCACCCCCCAAAAAAATGATGTGGGCTCGCTTATAAGAAGAGTTATAGAGTCCCGGGCGGTGAGGGAATCCTTTAAATCTTGGCTGAGAGGCCCTTCTTAACGTGGCGCACATCGCTGATCGTTCCAAGCCAGCTCCGTGCTAGTGTGCGGAACTGCACGGCGTAGTCTCCCACTAGGAGGCGTTCCCTTGCTGCAGGTTCAACTGGGCAGTTACTGCTGACGAAGTGCGGGCAGGCTCTTCGAAGACACTACAAAATTCCTGTAGAAATGTCACCAGGTCAGCGGTGACCGGATCGCCTCGGTCCCAGAGAGGAGTTGCCCAGGCCAGGGCTTTACCAGAGAGGAGACTGACCACGAAGGCCACCTTGGATCTTTCCGAAGGGAACTGACCAGCCATAAGTTCCACATGAAGGGAGCACTGGGTGATGAAGCCCCTGCAGGCCTTAGGGTCCCCGTCAAACTTTGTCGGCATGGACAAGCGGAGCTTAGGACCAACTGGAGCGACCGCCACGGGAGGAACCACTGCAGCCGACTGCTGCTGCTGAGTGGCGATGAGCTGCTGCATCATGGAGGAGAGCTGCTCGAGCTGCTGTGCTTGCTGCGCGATCTGTTTTGATTGCTTGACCACGACGGTGGTGATGTTGGCGACGCTCGGCAAGGACACCTTGGCGGGATCCATGGCCGGATCTTACTGTAACGGTCTGGAGGTGGATCCTCTGGACCACCGCAGGCGATGGCGTAAGCCCACACCAGGGAGTGGAATCTAAGTGGGTCCCGGTATTCACCAGAGCCCGCCGCAAAGCGGGATGGACTTGCTGCGGCGGGAGTCCACCAGGTCACTACCACTGGCGGGGCTTGCCTGCGGTGGCGGCCAAGGGTAGGCGAGGTACAGAATCGGCAGTCAGGCTCGTAGTCGGGGACAGGCAAGAAGGTCAGGGCAGGCGGCTGAGGTTCGTGAACGTAGACAGGCAGAAGGTCAGGGCAGGCGGCAAGGTTCGTGGTCGGTAAACGTAAGCAAATGGGTTCGGTACACGGTAGGCAAGACAAGGCTTTCTGGAACGCTTTCCCAATAGGCATGTGCACTAAAGATCCGGCAAAGGCCACTGGGAAGAGGCTGGGCTAAAATAGGAGCAGTGCCCGGCACGCCGAGAGACTGAGACGGACGGGGCAGGAGCGAGGTCGGGTAAGTCACTGGGGACCCGGGCAGCGGGATGAGCGGACCCCGGACCCGAGGTGCCCGCTCAGAGTCGGGGCACGGATGCGCCTGTGACCCGGGACGAGGGTCGCAGGGGCAACCGTGACAAGCATGAGGTCAGACAGTGGCACAATCACATTCTGGAGGTGGCAAAAACTGGAGTAGGCCACAGAGTGGCACAATGACAGAGAGTGGAGGTGACGGTGGCAGCAGCATGAGGTCAGACAGTGGAACAATGACATTCTGGAGGTGGCAAAAACTGGAATAGGCCACAGAGTGGCACAATAACAGAGAGTGGAGGTGACGGCGGTAGGAGCAACAGCAGGAGGTCAGAGAGTGGCACAATGACACAGTGTGGATGTCATAGCACCAGCAACAACAGCAGCAGGAGGTCAGACAGTGGCACAATGACACAGTGTGTAGGTCATGGCAGCAGCCACAGCAGCAGCATGAGGTCAGACAGTGGCACAATGACATTCTGGAGGTGGCAAAAACAGGAGTAGGCCACAGAGTGGCACAATGACAGAGTGTGTAGGTCACGGCTGAAGAACCGCCCGGTCAGACCTGTCAGAGGAGGGACGATGCCGCACATAGGCAGCGGCCAACTGACTACGGAGGATTTCCCTATAGTATTTGAGTTTGTCCTCCCTCTCAATAGCTGGGAAAAAGGCTCCCATTTTGGACCGGTAGCGAGGGTCCAATAGGGTGGAGAGCCAGAAGTCATCCCTCTGCCGGATGCTGACTATACGGCTGTCACTAACCAGGCAAATCAGCATGCTGCGGGCCATCTGCACAAGTGACTCCGAGGGGCTCCCTGCCTCCATCTCCACTGTATACTGCCACTGTGCTTGCGGGTCATCTGCCTAATCTTCCTCATCTCCATCTACCTCCTCCAGCTGCTCCTGCTCCTCCTCTCTTGTCACCTGGGTAGAAAATCCACTCATTTCACCAGACAATGCTTCTGCTCCAATGTCCTCCTCCTCCTCCTCCTCCTCCTCCATTTCAGTCCCCACCGGACTCATGTGGCCGCGAGATGTAGTCGCCACATCTCCAGTCCCCTGCCCAGACAGATTTTTCAGCATCTGTTCCAGGACATGAAGCAGTGGAATGACGTTATTCATCCCGTAGTCCTGGCGACTGACAAATAACGTGGCCTCCTCGAATGGCCTCAACAAACGGCAGGTGTCACGCATGAGCTGCCACTGGCTGACATAAAAGTTACACAGGGGAGTACTCCTGTCCGCCTGGATCATCAAAAAATTGTTAATGGCCTTTCTCTGTTCATACAGTCGGTCCAACATGTGCAGGCTGGAATTCCAACGGGTGGAAACATCGCATATCAGAGTGTGTTGGGGGAGGCCATTCTGCCACTGCAACTCGAGGAGGGTGTTCCTGGCTTTGTAGGAATGGATGAAGTGCATGCACAGTTTCCTGGCCATTTTCAGAATCTTCTGAAGATCGGTGGAAGACTTCAGGAACCTTTTCACAACCAGATTGAACACTGTGCCCTACACATGTGGTATGATGGAGCAGTACTTGTGGAGGCTGAGATGGTGGTGGAGGAGGAGGAGGCGGACATTGGCGCAGGAGCCGCAGTTTGACAACGTGGAGGAGAAAGCGGCGTCTCCTGTCCAAGTTGTTGGTGTGCCTGGGCAGGAAGCACATTCATCCAGTGGGCCGTAAAGGACATGTACTGGCCCTGACCGTAGTTACAGCTCCAGACGTCCGCGCTGCCGTGCACCTTGGAACAAACCGATAAGCTCAAGGACTGGCCCACCTTCTGTTCTACATATTTATGAAGTACTGGTACTGCCTTTTTGGAAAAGAAATTACGGCTTGGAACTCTCCATCTCGGCTCGGCACAAGCCATTAGTTCTCTGAACGATGCAGAGTCCACCATTTGGAAAGGGAGGGACTGCAGTACCAACAACTTGGACAGGAGCACGGTCAGCTGCTGCACCTTAGGATGGTTGGACGCATACTGTTGTCTCTTTGCAATCGCCTCGCTGAACGACTACTGGTGCCATGAGTAGCGAGGAGCAGGAGCATCTGGACCGGGATTTGATGTCAAAGAGAAACAGCTCTCTTCTGCAGAGGTGGTGGAGCCTTGACTGGCTGCAATGGCATGCGTGCCACTGGGCGCTGCTGCTGCTGTTGCTGTGGCGGCAGGATGGACCACCATATCTGAGCCACGTTTATCCCATGCCAACGGATGTTGACGCTGAATTTTTTGACTCAGGGACGTGGTGCCAACGTTAGCTCCCTGGCCACGCTTCACTTTCTGCCCACAGATTCTACATATATCCATATTTGGCTCCTCCGGTGTCTTAGCAAAGAACTGCCACACCGCTGAGTATCTGATTTTACCGCCAACGCTCTGCACTGAGTGACTACTGCCGCCGCTGCCTCGCTGAGCCCCTGTGCCGCTACTTTCTTGGACCTGCAAAGCGGGTTTTTTACCCCGTGGCCACTTGGCTCCCGACCTCACACTGCTGCTATCAAGCTGACTCACGGCCACATAACCCACTTGCTGGCTGCGCCGCTGCCTGTCGCGCTAACGGACGCCCTCGTCTCCTGACGCTGATGAAGCCCTTGCCTGACCCGGCTCCCAGGTGCGGTCGGCTACATCATCATCTATTTGTGTTTCATCGTCACTGTTGTCCTATCACGGTCTTGGTATGCAGAAGCTGACCCCTCACAACATGACCTCCCATGCCACTCTCAACATCTATACTTTGCCACCTACTGCAAGAAGCAGGGGATATTGGCCCCATTTATTCGCTGCCAAGTAGCTGCTGTTGTTCATCCTCGCTATATAGTGGCGCTGAGCCCAGACCACATAGTAGATCTCTGGCTGAGGGAACTGAATGTGACAGAGGCGGGTTGAGGACAGGTGAGGGCCGCTGACCCGCTCCCGGGCCATGCTAACTAAAGGTTGTGTCTGACGTTCCCACCGACTCTTGGCTGGGGTTGTCAGATGTCATCTGGGAGGAAGTGGATGACCTAGTCAACCAATCAAGAACCATTGGGTTGCTAGTCAGTACACGGCCGCTAGATGACAGTGGCAGTTGTGGCCTCACCGAGTGACCCCTGCTGCGACGTCCCCTTGCTGTGCTGCGACCTGGGCCTGGAATGTTTGTGCCTCTGCCACTCGCAGGTGAAGAGCCTGCCACCTCTCTGTCTGACATACTGTTACTAAATGTACAGACAAATGTGCAGACACTGACATACTAAAATGTACAGACACTGTTTGATGAAGATATCTGTATATGATAAATACACACCCTGTATTTGACTCCAAATGAACCCAGTAACAAGCTTGGTAACCCTTGGATATAAATTGCGCTCCACAAATGGCCAGGAAAAATTGACTTGTATGTGCCGTTTAAAAACTCTGTGTATTTTACTGAATATAAAAGCACAAAGGCTTAATTAACCTTTGGATATGAATTATGCTACAGAATTTCTTCTGTGGCGGTGAAAAACAACGTTTCTTTTACTGAGTACAACTGCAGAACAACGCTTAATTAACCCCTGGATGTAAATTGTGCCAAACAATTGAGCAACCACAAACTACTAGCTTTGTAGCGTGTTACAATGGCGTGTTTTCTACGCTACACAACAAGAGAAAAATTGTAATTAACCTTCGCTTGTGAATTAGACTACAGGAAAATTTTATTTTTTGGCGGTGAAAAAGACGGTTTCTTGGAGTCACCACAGCAGAAAAAACAACGCTTAATTAACCCCTGGATGTAAATTGCGCAAAAGAATTGAGCAGCCAAAAATGTAGTGGTATTTGTATTGTAAAAACGCTGTTTCTTTAAATGAATACAACAGGAACTGGCTTAGATCCCCCTTGGATATTCAATGTGCTGTGAGCAGATAGCATTAAAATGTATATGCAGCTGCAGCGGACGCACACTGGACTTCAGATCCAATACCCCAAAAAATCAGAAATAGAACATTAAGAGAAGCAGTCTCTGAGACAAGCTGAGACACCCCACAAAAATCGCTGTATAAAAGTGAGTTCTTCAGTAAGAGCTATCACAAGCAGCCGCGGCAGCACCTTCCCTACTCAGTACAGTGAAAGGAGTGTGAGCTCCCAGCGTTGCGCCCCGGACTTATATAGTGCGGTGACGTCACAGAATCCCGCCGGTCTCTGACTGGCTTCATCTCTGCACATGTCATGCAGGCTATGCCCTTCTTCCTCCCAGAGTGCTTTGCCCCATGTAACGCCATGTACTCGCAGCCATTTTATCAATCAAAAGCACACTTCGTTCACCCGAAGTACCTCAAACTCCCGACATCGTTCAGAACCGAAGTTTTCCTGAAATTCTAAACGAATTCCACTTCGTTAGAATCAATTCGCCCATCTCTAACAATCATACAAGTAACTAGTGTTCAAACAAATCCGATGATTATCTCCATGCATATGTAAAGGTGCTTAAGCCCTCCTCCCAATCAGCAAGGGGACCTCAAATGCAGGTGGGAACCTACTCTAGTGATACCTCTCTTTAGGGACTTTTGATCAAAAATGTGAACTAAGAAACTAAAAAATTGTTCATGTATCCTAAGTAGCAGAAATGCTTTTTCAAAAATTCCTATGTGCCTTTTGATAGTTTTTTAGTTAACAGTGTGCTGCTGATATTGGAATGTGTATGTATATGGCTGCCACACCAGTGTGCACCTATGCTCATTTTCTCCAAAAAAAATTTCGGATGTGCAAAACTAAATATTGTTGCCTAGATTGTCCATATGGAGGGGTGGCTGCCTCCTTGTTGGTTTTTCGCACTCCACCCACCTTCACAGGTTTTAAATCAATGCAGTGTACCTTATAGCTGGAGCCTTCACTCCCTGAAGTATGGAGATCTGAACTGGCCCTAAAGAGAGGCATCAGTAGAGTAGGTTCCCATCTGCATTTGATGTCCCCTTGCTCATTAGGAGGTGGGCTTAAGCACTTTTGATCAAAAATGTGAACTAAGAACCTCAAAAAATTTTCATGTATCCTAAGTAGCAGAAATGCTTTACCGAAAAATTCCTATGTGCCTTTTGATAGTTTTTTAGTTAATAGTGTTCTGCTGGTATTGGAATGTGTATGTATATTGCTGCCACACCAGTGTGCACCTGTGCTCATTTTTTCAAAAAAGTTTTTCGGATGTGCAAAACCTAATATTGTTGTCTAGATGCATTGATGTTAGGCCTCCCAGTGTAGGATTACTGGGAGGTATAGTGTCCAAATACTGAAATTAACCACAGAGACTCTCAGCTTGGGGTCTACTCATGGCACCAAGCTTGTCACCTGTTAAACGTCACAGTTAAACAATACACTTGTGCACACTTCACTTCTTCACAATGCAATTGCTCCCTTGGCAATTCGTTTCTCTTGTATTCAGCAGCTTCTAGACTCTAGACTCCAGCCTCAGCTCTAGCTGTCATGCCAAAGGCCTATTTGCTCTGCTTGTTCCCCATTCTGTCCTTTTTGTCTCACTGTGCTTCCCACTCTGCTCTCCCATCTACCTGCCTCTGTGTCTTCCTTCTCACTCTCTCCTCTGAGTACTTCTTCCCCTGGAGCCTGCCCTTGGTTTAAAGTCATCTTCTGACCAAGGGACCTCCTATAGCTGTAACGACTGGCCACTAACAACTGAACTCACTACTGAAGTAATTCAGCACATGGCAGACCCTCCTTTTTAACTGTGGCCCCTCCCTCCTTCTTACACTAATTGGCTGCAGGTCCAGCCATGCTTTCCTATCTTAGGCTACATCTACACAGCACAGTAATAACGTCAGAATTTCGGCGGATTCAGTATTAAGAATACACTGAAAATCCAATGGTACACTGTGCTGCACAGGCAGCAATAAAAAATCTGTGTTGTAGTCTATACAGCACGGATTTTTTACGATCGGTTTTAAAACCCAGCAGATTTTCAGATAATCTGCCCAGATTTGCCATTGGCCCCGAACCTGTATACATCTTATATGCATAATACAGATACATACACTTTTACACTTACATACACCAATGTTTCTGGGGAGGGTCCCACCACCTAAATATAAGTACTCATAGATCACTACTATCATAGATCACTAAAATATAATTAGGGGTTGCCATGCATAACGGCCAACTAAAGTGCAACATTTTAATTTTTGTCATACTTCTTTACCATTTGACTATAATTTCAGGCTTATCACAAAAACGCATAGCCACCAGATGCAATGATGAATCATATTGTTCCTTCACAGTCAAGAGTTAAAATTAAACAAGCAGTCAAATACTTGAATCATATGCATTATCAAAGTGTGTACAGCCACCCTAAGCCTATGTGCAAAGTCAAGTAAAGTCAGGTAGAATAAATCTAAGAAATTGTCAAGAGAAAGAATACCAGTTAAATGCTTAGTCTGTGTAGTAGTGAGAGAATAGTAACATGTTATGAGGCATAATGGTCAAGTTCAATGTGAAGGTGAGGGAAAGATTATAAACGAAGCACAGAACGAGACAAATATATGTTTTTCTTCCTGTTCCACATGTGACACAGCCAGAAACATACCTACTACAGAGGCAGACCAACAGGAGGGCTTAGAACTGGACTATTCTCACTGGCTCCTAAAGCTGTAACTAGGGATAGCTCACTGCAATACAGATTTATACATCTTCCATTGGGTTTGATAAAAATGGTCTAAATCCCTGTGCATGGAGCTCCCTCTAGTGGCTACTGTATTTAGCCATAATGATATTATTTAACTCTGTGGGTGGGGAGGCTGTGAAATTGGAGTATCAAAAATGGAACCTGGGCTCCATAAATACGGCTGTAAAGTTTTTTAAAAAAATGTACATTTTTAAAAATGTGAGAACTAAAGAGGTTAATATACATGTATAACACAAATTCTATCTCTATCACTATAATGATCACTCATACTGTAGGTCCAGCAGCAACGGAGGTTCAAGAGAATCTGTAAATATGATTAAAGGGGTTTTCTCAATACAGGCTTTCGCAGACATGAGCTGTTTCTCTGTCTCTTACAGCTTCAAATCCAGGTACAGGTCTCTCCAGCCAGTAGGTGCGTCTCTCCTCCCAGTAGGTGTGTCTTCCCCACTGAAGACTGGTGACATCATCATTCTATGTGAGCAGTGGAAGGGAGAGGATGTCACAGCTCTGGAGACCTCCAGCAATGGTCAGTTTTCATGTCTGCAGAGCTGTCACCTCCTTCCCAGGCTGCACAAGCTTGTAACCAGAACACCTGCATTGCTGTAAACAGTTATACATACAGCCTGAGATAATGAAACAAATGTGAAAAATGCACTCTGCTCACACCTCTGTTATCAGGCAGGAGATAGAGGGGTATCAGAGTGTATAAGTCTGTGTTATATGGGGGGAGAGTGAATCTAACAGCAAGAGACTCAGTAATTGCCCAGATCCTTCACATAGGGCTGGGAGATGAGCATAGAGGAGCTCAGACAGCTTTTATTACACAGCCAGCAGCCAGCATAGAAAGCTGTTTCACTTTCATTTTACACAGCTCAGAGGGGTTTAAGCACAGAGTCCAGGCAGCCAAGCACAGAGGGTGTGTCACATCCAGGGATCATGTCAAAATAGAGATGAACTAAATATCAGGCAGCCAATCACAGCAAAGGGGGTGTGACCCTACTGTGTGACCCTGCTATACTAAATGATTTAGGTAATGCAAATCATTTGCAAAAGTGCTTATTTTTACTGTCCCCATCATTATAGATATGAACTTTGTAGCGACAAAACCCCTTTAAATGTTGTTTTTCTGAGTGTTTTGCATATGTGCACTCCCTAACAAATATCTTTTTCAATTTTATTTTCTTTATTCCTTTTGTTTCATTATCCTTGTTTGTTAATTTACTGGTTTGTGTCATCTGCAATATGAATATATATAGGGAAGAGTATAAACAAGATGATACTTAATCTTACTTATTTCTTCTAAAAAAAAATAATTTTGAACTGTGTTATCAGATATTAATTAAGTATATGTCTGTAGATTGATTTTAAATATTTTGTTATCAATTTTCCATGAGCCCATGGCTGAGCAGTATGTAAACAATTTGGTCTCTGCCTCTGAGGATATAAGAGGGATGTTGCCCCTGTGACAGGTACCCGGGTGAATGTGGTAAGGGCCGAGTATACGGATGACTCCGGTGCTATCCAGCAGGAAGTGGGTTTCCAGTGTTATGGAACAGTTGGGGGAAAAGTGAATTCCTTGAGGAAAGAGGGGTGCTTCTCCAAGAAAACGAGCACAATTTAAGTTGTGTGAGACTGTGTAGAAGCTTTTACACTGAAGGAAGGTTAAAGGTAAGGTGAAAAAGTCCTGCAGCCTTTATCAAAGTGGGGGATATGTGCCTGAGCGATCTCAGGCAGTCGTATGTTTCTGCCACTATGTGGAGCAGCGCAGGATACCTGCAAGCAACACCTCACCAAGGTTATCTGGCCTTGGTGGGGTAAGAGCCATCCATATTTGTTGTTAGCCACAGTTGGGTGGGTGCCTACTCCCCGGGATCCAGGACATGCTTTTGACAGATCCCTGGAGGCCTATAAAAAGCCTTGTACTTCAGATGATCTGGGAACATGGTTGCTACCTGGAAGTTGGAGCAGCAGAGCTGAGGAGGGAGCTCTGACCCCCAGAGGGTTAAGGAAAGCTTGTACTATACTGTAGTGCTGGAGATGCTGGACATTAGGTGCAGACCACTGAGAAGAGAGGGACTCACTTTATGTTATGAGTTAGTGGCCTGGCGGCCGAGGATTTTGCTTGTATTGTTTTGTAATATGGTCTGTACACAAATTATGCCTAAGAATAAAGCTGGCTGAGGCTAGTGTTAAAGACAAGCCTGGTGTCAGACTGTGATATTTGTACCAATCCGCTTACCAAAGCGGCGATCTGCAGAGCTTAAGATCCCCTGAAACAGTCCAAGATGACGGCTATATATATTGTAAGGCAGCAGCCGGGAAGGTCTGTAATGGTGTCTATATCCCAGCCAGTTTCTGGGCATATGCCTGGAGGAGCTCAGAAACATATCACCAAGGTAAGGAGCCGTTGTGAAGTGGAAACCCAATTAGATAGGTGTCAACAGCATCAGGCAGTTGATACACGTTTAGTGTAGTGTCTAGTATGGCCATTCCGGGACGGCTTTTCATTGGGAGTAAGCAAAGGGTTGGGTGGTTGCTTACTACCCATGTTCCCTGCCAGGATTTAAAGTCAGCCGGTCAGTTGACTAGGTGCAGCTGCAACTCTGGTTTAGACATTTGGCTAGAGAACCTCAACACTGGAAGAGGCCAGTGCCTGCTACACCAACTCCACTTTCCAAAGGTGCCAGTGAGGGAACTGCACCTATGATAGTAAGTGCTCAGACGAGCAGGAGTTTTTGTTTTGTATATTGCTATCCTTCTGCTTAATATTGCTGCACGTTTGTTTCTGTAATAATGTACGGAAGGACCCGTTTGAACCTTACAACTGCCTCTGTCTCTATGCCTGATGGACTTATGCTGTGATCCCGGAGCCGTCAACGCTCACATATTGTATACAATTGAAACCAGGAGTTTACATATAATGTATAAAAAAACACATATGCATGTTTTTCTCACTATCTGACATGAAATCAGAATAAATCTTACCCATTTTAGATCAATTAGGATTACCAAAATTATTTGTATACGCCAAATACAAGAATAATGAGAGAAAGAGAATTTTGTAAGGCATTTTTATTACTTTCTGCAAAGTCAAAACTTTACATATATTTCATTAGTATTTGGTAGCATTGCCCTTAAACTCTATGACTTGGGTCAAACATTTTGGATATCCTTCCACAAGCTTCTCACAATAGTTGGTAGGAATTTGGCCCATTCCTCCTGACAGAACGGGTTTAACTGAACCAGGTTTGTCGCCTTGCTGGCACCTGCCTTTTCAGCTTTGCCCATAAATTTTCAATAGGATTAAGATCAGGGCTTTGTGATTGCCACTCCAAAAACGTTGAATTGGTTATCCTTTAGCCAGTTTATAACCAGGTTGGCAGTATGCTTTGGCTTGCTGTCCATTTGGAAGACCCATTTTTGCCCAAGCTTTAACTTCCTGGCTGATGTCTTGAGATGTTGCTTCAGTATTGACACATAATCTTCTTTCCTCATGATGCCGTCTATTTTGTAAAGTGCGTCAGTCCCTCTTGCAGCAAAATAACCCTACAACATGATGCTGCCACAGTCGTGTTTCACAGTTCTGATGGTGTTCTTAGGCTTCCAAGCTTTTCCTTTTCCCCCAAACGTAACGATAGTCATTATGGCCAAACAGTTAAATTTTTCTCAGACCACAGGACTTGTCTCCAAAAATGTAGGCCTTTGTTTCTATGTGCATTTGCTTCTTCCCAGCAGAGTGGCCTTTCAGCCATGTTGATACAGTACTTGTTTCACTGTGGATAATGACACAATCTTACCAGCTTCCACCAGCATCTTCAAAAGGTTTTTTGTTCTTGGGTCAATATGCACATGTCAGAACAAAGCACATTCATCTCTGAGACACAGAACCAGTCTCCTTCCTGAGCAGTATGATGGCTGGACTTTCCCATCTTGTTTGTACTTGTGTATAATTGTTTGTACAGATGAACAAGGCACCTTTAGGTATCTGCGAATTGTACCCAAGGATGATTCAGACTTGTGAAAGTCCACAGTTCTCTTCCTGATATCTTGGCTGATTGGCAGTGTGTTTCCGGTGTGCAATAAAATACATCTACATGTGTGTCTTTAATTAACTCAGATGTTGCCAATTATCAGAAGCTTCCAAAGACATGACATCATCATATGGGCTGTCCCAAATTGTTTAAAGGCACAGTAATCCTAGTGTATGCAAACTTTTGACTTTGCAGAAAGAAAGAAAAATGCCTTAAAAATTCTCGTTCTCTCATTATTCTGGCATTTGACAAATGTAAGTAATTTTGGTAATCCTAATTGACCTAAAGCAGGTAAGAATTATTCTGATTTCATGTCAGATAGTGAGAAAAACATACATATGTGTCTTTTTATATAGTGCATGTAAATTTCTGGTTTCAACTGTATATATACAGTTGTCTACAGCTTTTTGTGACTCTAATGAACTCATGTTTTTCCCAAATTTGTTCTTTACTTATTGTAATGCTATAACTAAGAATTGATATGGGCTTGTTAAATATTTATAAATCCTGATTTAGGTCACCGTCATCAGTTGTTTGATAATCTATTTCCATTTAAGGAGCTCAGTTTATAGCTTCCACTATTTAAGTGTGCTTTGTTCCTAAGATGCCTTGCACTTACTCTGTTTATAGTTTCCATCATCATTTGTACTCTGTTACTAGCCCATTCAGATGTTTCTTTATCCTGCATATTTGCATTTGTTATTTGTTGATCATCAGCTGTGGCTCCTAATGGTATGTTCACAAGGGGTTCCCAAAAATTGATTGAAAAGCGCTGAAAGATGCATCAGAAAAACACAGACGTCTGAATTCCGATGCATGTTTTACATTGAAACTAATGTAAATCACACTGCACATTGTTAGATGTGTGTTTGGGTCCATTTTGGTCCGAAACAGGGATCCAAACATACATCTAAAAAACGCCGTGTGAACATCCGATAAAAGGTTTTCTTAATTAATATATTGTATATATTATTTGGGTGTATACTATTTAATTTCCTCTTTTTTATTTGGTTTCTTTAATTATGTTACACACCATTTACACCCTGTGTATTTATTGTGCCTGTACTTGATTTTTATGTCAATATTAAAATCCATTCAATGTTTTCTGCCAGCTTTTGCCAAACTATCCTTTTGTTTCCTCAATATCATATCTACATAAGAATAAGATTCATTTTTCCAACCTAAACAAATTAATAATTTTGGACTAATATCTTTCTATAAGTTTATAGCGTTTGAAGTTCTTTTTTTCATATAAAGTGCTCCAAAATACCATCAAAATCAATAGATTTAGTAGATAACATACACATTACCTTCAGCTAAAACTAAAGAGAGTTTAAAAGGGTTTTCTCACCATGCATTTTCACAGAGCCACAACTGGCTTTAGATTTTGTTCAGGCTGTGGGCGGGTCTATAGCAGTGATTGACACATCAGCTCTGCAGTTACTAGCTGATCCTGTTACACTGACATGACTAGAGGAGATTTATAAAGTGTGCTATACAAGGCTACATAGTTCTAAATAGTAAAATCTTCTTATTTAGTTAAGTAAAAAAAAAGTCAAACACTAGAGATAAGACTGCAGGAGGTGACTCACCATGGACAGACTGACTGACTGATGGCAGCTTGGAGCAATGAATAACACAGCGTGCAGTAAAAGCCATATATGTGAATTTTCATCAGGACTTGAAAAAAAAATAGCTCTAATTCAAACCACCCACTAAAGTAAAATCCATATATCATTAGCTGTATATCAATGGTTTAGTTATAAGGCTATGTTCACACGGCTAATTGCAGGACGTACAGTACGCCCCGCAATTATGCCTTGACTCCGGGAGCTCCTGCAGCGCGTGTGGCCGGCAGCCCGCCGGCCCCATAGACTGTCATTACTTGCGGCGAGTAAGCGCCGTTAATAAGTGACATGTCAATTATCTTCCTGCGCATACAATACGATAGTATTGTATGCCCGGGGAGAGGAGGCGTAATCCATAGTTCTCTATGAGAACTGTGGATTACCGTAATGAATGGAGCACATTTCGCTCGTATTAGAGCACAGTATGCTCTCAATATGTGGCGAAATGCATCCCAAAATAAGTCCTGTGAGCATAGCCTAAGAAATATATAGAAAAGTAGGCTGACCCCATAACAATCTCAAAGTCATCAACATACATATATTAGAAAAAGAAACTAGTAGGAAGCGATATGAAATATAGATAGCTAAGATACTAAAGGCAATTGAGTACTAACAAAAAAGGTTGTCACCAAATAATGATCAACTTATATAATAGTGGGGCTAATGCTGATGAAAGAGCAGTTAATTTTAGTGTCTCGGTAACAAAGATAGATAAAGCTGTGAAAAATCTCTTTTCAGTGATATATTAAAATGACGGTGATAAAAAATGGATACTCACTTTAATAATTTTAGTATCAGACGACTAAAAAGAATCAAAATTGTCTGCACTGTTCTGTAGATAGTATGAACCTGATCAGTGTTATAAAAAGACAACATTTATAGAATACCAGGGATGAATACTTTTATGCCACCTCCACCTGAAAAAATATCTCTTGAATCAGCTCAGTCCTTAACTTTGATACTAGAATAATGCTAATCCATGCCCTTGTTATCCCCCGCCTAGAATATTGCAATATCTTTCTCTGCGGTGTCCCGTTTAGCACTCCTGTTGTCCTCCAAACCATCCTCAACTCAGCTGCCCATCATATCCACCTCTTTCCTTGTTATTCCTCAGTCTGTCCCCTCTGCCAATCCCTTCACTGGCTACCCATTGCCCAGTGAACTCAGTTCAAGTTACTGAACATGACCTACAAAGCTCTCCATAACCTTCCCCCGATACATCTAAGCGTTAATCTCAAAATATCTACCCTCACACAATCTCCACTCCTCACAGAACCTCCTTATCTCCTCTTGACAGATCCTCAGACAACTGTCTCCAAGACTTCTCCCTTGCTTTCACCATACTCTGGAACTCACCTCCTCAACACATCACACTCTCCTCCACTTTCACTAGCCTCAAAAGCAACCTGAAAACCCAGCGCCCTGGATTGAATGGCGCTCTAAAATAAGTAGTAATGCTTAAGATTCACCTAATGGCACGGCTGAGGAACACAGGAACCTTCCGGGAGGCACGCCGGAGGAACACAGGAACCTTGCAGGAGGCACGGCTGAGGAACACAGGAACCTTCCAGGAGGCACGGCTGAGGAACCCAGGAACCTTCCAGGAGGCACGGCTGAGGAACCCAGGAAACTTCCAGGAGGCACGGCTGAGGAACCCAGGAACCTTGCAGGAGGCACGGCTGAGGAACCCAGGAAGCTTCCAGGAGGCACGGCTGAGGAACACAGGAACCTTGCAGGAGGCACGGCTGAGGAACACAGGAACCTTGCAGGAGGCACGGCTGAGGAACACAGGAACCTTGCAGGAGGCACGGCTGAGGAACACAGGAACCTTCCAGGAGGCACGGCTGAGGAACACAGGAACCTTCCAGGAACGCAGCAAGGATACAGGAGGCTTGAAGCAGGCCTTGGCCCAGCAACACCAATACTCAGACCCAGACTGTTGGTAGGAGGCGTCTTTTATAGGAGTCAGCAGATGAGGAAGTACTGCACCTGTCCCAGCCCAGTTGGAGGTGTTAACTGTTGCAGCACTGAACAGAATTAGCAAATTCCAACCACCAGGATCAAACACACAATTGCATGCAGGCAGGATGCAGAGGAATTTGCAGATCGTGACAATGAAATAGCTAACCACCACAGCCACCCAAAGTGCTGCTAAAATATTACACCATGCTTCTATAGACCATGTCATTTACAATGCTCCCATTTGAGTACCAGCTACTGAGCCTCCATAACTGTAAACCTTGCTAGAGAGCCAGTCATGGGGACCCATAATGCTTTAATTATCACCATGAACAATGGCCCATGGACTTACCCCTGCTACACTTGATAGAAACTACCCACCTGCCTGATATTTGGTGCATACCCAAACTGATGGGCATGGAGTATATCCATTAGTCTCATTCTCAAAAGATCTAGTCAAGATTATTTTTTTGTAATCTCTCAATACGTACTACAGAAAGCCAGGGTATAAAGAGAAAATTATCATTTCAGACCATTCCCACCTAACATTAAGTTTACAAGATACATTTCTAAAAGGAGTGCCTTTTTGGTACTTCCCAGGATACTTGATAAGAAATCTACTAATCATCTTAGTTGTGGTATTTTGGCCCAAACACATAATATACATACAGTATATACAAACACTATTCTGGGATACAGGTAGAGCTGTTTTATGAGACAACATTATGCCATACATATCAGCTAAAAGAAAAGGCACTAACCAAATATCTATAATCGACTAAATCAGCTAGGATGTTAAGGAAAGACTACATTAGTTTAATATCTCAGTCAAAAAAAAGACCATTTAATATAGCACAATTTGCACGTAGTGCAAATTGGAGATGTTCAGATTTATCTAGTAAGGCTGCAGGTGTTTTACATATATCAAAAGATGGTAGCTTTCACCATGGTAATAACGCAGAAACATTAATTACAATGCTGCTTCAAAAGTTTGTGAACCCCTTTTGAATTTTCCTAAAAGTAGATAAACCAAATCAAACAAGTAAAAAAATACTAGACTTGGTTTTTTTTTCTTATATTTTTTTTTTTTTTTTTTTTTTTTTTTAATTTCTTCATTGAAGACCGTTATCCAATATCACATGTGTGTGAGTGGCAAAAGTATGTGGACCCCACTCCTGCGTCCCTGCGATCTGCTTTTGTGTGCCAGAGCGTGCATACCCACTCCCTAGGGCATGAGCACTGGCTCTGTGCAATTTAAAGAGCCAGTGCAACGGTAATTGGCTAATTGTCAGGTACTGATCCTCTATCTGACCACCTCTTCCTCCACTCCCCGCCAGTGCATGTTCACTGCAGTAGTCTAGTGTTGCCCTTCCATGTACCACACCTCCTTGCTATTGCTTCCTGACCACGTAGCCTGCTTGTTCCCGACTATGTCTCCGTCTATGGATTATGTACTACGCTACACCTCAGCCACCACAAGCAATTTGCGTCAAGGGTAACGACCTGGTGGTCTCCCGATGCGGAAGCCCAAACTACCTTGCGGCGGACTCTGGTGAAAACCGGGAGGCTACTTAAACTCCGCTCCCTGACGTGGCTTACTCCACTGCCTGCAGTGGTACAGTGAATCCACACTTCTCATGACAAGCTCCTCTACAAGAAAGAAAAAGAATATAAGCTCTTTCAGGCCATCACACTTAAAAATCAAGCCCAAAAACATTTACTTATTTCATTCAATACTATAGTGCTGTTATATTCTACAGCCAGGCTTGGACTGGCCCATAGAATAATTGGTGAAAATCCCCAATGGGCCCCGAGCTCCATCACTGTGCAGACCACGACCCGTCCCATAACTGCAACTACGGTGTAATAGTTATCGGCTCTCTATACCGCAGACGGAATACTCCTGTGAGCCTCTGGCACAAGAGGCATGATAAAGAAATGTTCGCATGCCTCCTGCGCTGAGGTAGCTCCTAGACTAAAAGCCCAAGGCTTAGGTCCTAGATTTCAGGCCTAAGACATAAAGGGAACAACATCCTGACATAGGGAGCGCAATGATGTCATGCCGCTCACACCGGATATTAGCTCCTGCAGCGAGCTCCTTTGCGGGGGAGTGGGGAGAGTTGTTTTTTTTATCTGCCAGAGAGGGTTAGTATCTACCTACATGGGCCAGTATCTACCCACAGGGGCCCAGTGTCTACCTACAGGGGATCAGTATCTGTCTAACAGGGGACCAGTATCTACCTATAGGGGGCCAGTATCTGCACACAGGGGGTCAGTATCTGCCTATATGGGGCCAATTTCTACCGACAGGGGGCCAGTATCTGCCTACAGTGGGTCAATTTCT
Organism: Phyllomedusa bahiana; assembly: GCA_025379985.1. NCBI lineage: Eukaryota > Metazoa > Chordata > Amphibia > Anura > Hylidae > Phyllomedusa > Phyllomedusa bahiana. The sequence goes on from JAODAL010014109.1 coordinate 48,488, forward strand.
ACCTACAAGGGGCCTGAATCTACCTACAGGGGGCCAATTTCTACCTATATGGGCCAGTATCTACCTACAAGGGTCAGTATCTACCTACAGAAGCCAGTATCTGCCTACAGAGGGCCAGTATCTGTCTACAGGGGGCTAGCATCTACCTAGGACGCGGGCCAGCATCATGCGACAGAGGGCCGCATTGCCTAAGGGGGCTTCTAGTATCTACCTACAAGGAACCAGTATCTACCTACAGGGTCAGTATATAGCTACAGGGGGTCAGTATCTACCTACAGTTGGCAGTATATACCTACAGGGGTCAAATTTACCTACAGGTGCCATATCTACGTACAGGTGGCTGTGTAGCTACCTATGTACCTATAGACCTACCTACAGTGAGCATTTATATCTGCCATCTACACAACAGAGGGTATATATACGTACCTATCTACAGGGGGGCTGTATACCTACCTAAGGGGGCATTTATACCTACCATCTACACAAGGCTGTATACCTACATATCTACCTACAGAGGGCATTTATACCTACCTATCTACAATGATCTATATACATAGTTATCTACCTACAGGGGGCTGTTTATCTATCTACAGAAGAAATATATACCTACTATCTACACGGGGCTATGTACCAACCTATCTACCTGCAGGGGGCATATATATCTACCTACAGGGGGCTGCTATACCTACATACAGTGGGCCTATATACCTACCTCCTGGGGGTCTATATACCTACCTCCTGGGGGACTTTATAAACTACCTAGTTCTATTAACATACAGTTGAAATGTTTGAAAACCAGAGTTTACATTACCACTATATAAAAAGACACATATGCATGTTTTCTCACCAAAATTATTTACATTTGCCAAATTCCAGAATAATGAGAGAGAGATCATTTTTAAGGCATGTTTATTACTTTCTGCAAAGTCAATAGTTTACATACTCTAGCATTACTATGCTTTTATACAATTTAGGACAGCTCATATGATGATGTCATGTCTTTTATTGGTAACATCTGAGTTAGAGACACACATGTGGATGTATTTTATTGCACATCAGAAACAGACTGCTTCTGGTTTTTAACATCATGCGGAAGTCTAAAGAAATCAGCCAAGATGTCAGAAGAGAATTGTGGACTTGCACAAGTCTGGATCATCCTTGTGTGAAATTTACAGATACCTGAAGGTGCCTTGTTCATTTGTACAAACAATGATACACAAGTACAAACAAGATGGAAATATCCCTTTCAGGAAGGATACAGGTTTTGTGTCTCAGAGATGAACATGCTTTGGTCCGATATGTACATTTCAACAAAAGAAAAAAAGACCTTGTGAAGATACTGGCGGAAGCTGGTAAGATTGTGTCATTATCCACAGTGAAACGAGTACTGTATCAACATGGCTGAAAGGCCACTTTGCCAGGAAGAAGCCATTACTTCAAAAGAGACATATAAAAGCCAGATTAATGTTTGCAAATGCACACAGGAACAAAGACCTACATTTTTGAAGACATGTCCTGTCGGTCTGACGAAAATAAAATTTAACTGTTAGCCAAAATGGACCATCGTTACGTTTGGAGGAAAAAGGGAGAGATTGGAAGGCCTAATAGCTTCATCCCCAACTGTGAAAAAACATGGGGTTGGCAGCATCATGTTGTGGGGTTGTTTTGCTGTAGGAGGGACTGGTGCACTTCACAAAATAGGTGGCATCATGTGGAAAGAGGATTATGTGGCAATACTGATGCAACATCTCTAAACATCAGCCAGGAAGTTGAAGCTTGGATGGAAATGGGTTTTCCGAATGAACAATGCCAAACTGGTTACAATAAAAATGCCTTAAAAAATTCTCATGTAAGATAGTGAGAAAAACATGTATATGTGTCTTTTTATATAGTGTATGTAAACTGGTTTCAACTGTACCTACTTAATGGTGGGCAACATTACTACCTACTTACTTAATGATGGGCACACATACTAGAGGTAGCAATTGGTAAGGAAGTACTGGAAAAAGTCTTAGATGTTCGTGTGGTAAATTCTACAGGGATCCATTGTGACCAGTAGAGGTGTCATGGTGGAGTCGGATGGAGAAGAAAAGAGAAAAAGAACAACTCATCAGAGAAGAGAATGACTCAAAGAAGAGGACGATTTGTCAGAGAAGAAAAAGAGTCATTAGAGAAGACATTTCCTGTGAGTCCCTGCATGTCAGGGGTTATTCTACTTCTGTGTTAGATAAGTGCTGTAGTCACTGTGATGCAACCTGAGCTGGTGTCTGACCATTATGTATTCTCTATATGGCATAATTGTAGGTTATACCTGAGATGGTAGTCTCTATATGGAAGTGTTTGTAATATCAGCGCTTGTAAAGTAGCAGCGTACACTTGTCCCTGATTTAAAAGGGAAATAGTGCTCAATCTGTCATGACTCTGGGAGGAGGATATTGTATGGTGGGGTGGATATTGAATATGGCTAATGGGGGAGGCAGATATTGTATGTGGGCTGGTGGGGGGAAGGCAGCTATTGTACGTGGGCTAGTGGGGAGGAGGCGGATATTGAATGTGAATTGGTCAGTGGAGGTGGATATTGCATGTGGGCCAGTGGGGACGGATATTACACATGGGTTGGTGGGGGGATGGATATTGTATGTGGACTGGTGGGGTTAGTTCCAGGGCTGCTTTTAGTTATAAACTTATCCCACAAATCTAAAACCCACAGATAGCTCCATGGTTGAAAAGTAAAAATATTTTACAATATAGTAACATGAAAACATAATTTTTTTTAAATGACGATTCTGATTTATGAGTGTGTGGAGGTGCCTGTAAAAAAAATGGCATGGTGGGGTCTGTAAAAGGGGGGTGAAAATCTTGGCGATGCCACAGCCAAAATCTGATTTTGCCTAACGGCTGCCTGGTACGCAGACAGGGGAAGCAAAATGGTGGTTCAGTCAGAGGTTTATGAGCAGTCAGCAGCAGACCCTTCTTCTCCCTTCTAGCCCCTCATAGGCTGGCGAGGTTGTTGGCTGGCTGACCTGTGGTGGAAGTTATTGCAACGGCAGGTGTATGATATGTTAGGTATGAGGCAGACAGCTGTGTTACTCATTTGGAATTGCATATTGCACAATACAGTTCTGTTTTGCACCCTTCATTATTTTGTAAAATGCATGCATTTATGTCCGAAGAGTCTAACAATTAACCAGTAATATTTTAATGTAGTCTCATAAACAGTAAAAATACTTGTGTAGTGTACAGGAGTTGGTAGTACAATACACCACTAAGGAGTTAACAATGTTTATTAATAATTGCACTAAAAAGTGTTTGAATTGCACTATTATTATGCACTATAAGTGTTATGCTAAGTGTTTAATTGACCACTACTTTACACCCTGTATTCAGCTAAGTAGTTTGTGCACATCTGCAGGAAATGTATAGTCATGCTGTTTTGCAGAATTGTATCCAGTCTCAGCCATACTAGAGGAAGTGGTGGGAGTTACTATGACAACCAGAAACAGGGAGGGGGAGTAGGAAGTTATATAAGTTAGGTAAATGTAGTTTCCGGGTCTCTTGCCAATTGGTTCTCCCACTTGAGCATTGTCAATGTTATCATCATCTGCTCTGCCAGCTTGTCAGAGGTGTAATCCATCATGCCACCCTGACATACGCTATGCTTTAACACTTTTAATTCCCTGATCGCATGGGAATGAAACTATCAGGACTTTGGATTCTCAGGATTTCGTGAGGTATTTCAAGTCACCCAGGCCTCATGGCCTTTGAGACCCAATTAGCCTCTGGCCTGGCTCAATATTCCAATATCTTAGGATTGTCCAGTGCACATAGGAGTCACGGCGAGCTCCACGTTTGACTATCTGGAAATAACTCATAAAGGACTTTAAATGAGGAAATCACTCTCCTGCACTTATCTACTGAGTGGCTTGGACTGGCTGTGAAGAGAGATGAAACTTTAATTGTAATCCATTCTTGTATGCTTGTAACATCTTGCCATGGAAAGTAAAGAAGGCCTTTGCTGCTAGAGTTGTTTTAACCCATCGTCTCCTGCCTGTCATTTCTGCACCGCACATCAAGGCACCTTACACACCACCCACCACAGGCAGTTGAGGCAGAGACCACTAACAGTGTGTGCCACTGGGGAACAATCACCACCATCATCACCAGAGTGCAGGAATGGAGCTGCTTCTAAATGAATGAGAAACAGTGCCATGCATTTGTTTATATGATGGCTTTAAGCCTTGTGAAGGCTTCCATCCCTGCCATGCTTTTAGTTGTCTCGGAAAGGAAGTAGTTAAATCGCCATCTTTGTTCACCCTATTGCATTGCTTATACAATGCAATATTATGTATAAATCATTGCACAACCTATTTGTCAAGCACACTAGGGAGACTTAATGTTAAAGTAAAAAAAAAAAAAGTTTAAAAGTGTAAAAAAAACACCCCCTTTTGCCATTTTATAAATAAAAAAATAAATAACAATAAAAAGTTACGCTTAATTGGTATAACCGTGAAAAAGATTCCATCTTTTAACAATATAAACACTCTTTTATCATGTACACGGAATTATCGCATAGAAGAAAAAAAATTCCAACCGCCAAAATTGGGTGTTTTTTTTTTCATTTCAGGTCCCTTAAAATTTGGACTAAAAGTGATTACAAAAGTCGCACCTATCCCAAAAAGTTCACTTCAGGTCGCAAAAAATGCACCCTCAGTCAGGTCCATAGGGGGAAGTGCAAAAAAGTTACTGGTCGCAGAAAATGGCACTGCAATGCAAATTTCAAAAATAGAAAATGTTTGGATTTTTATTATGGTACCATATCATAACGCAAACCCTACATATTTGGTATTGCCAGAATCGTATCAACCTGCAGAATACAGAGAAAACATAACTTATACTGAAGAGTGAATGCTGTGAAATAAAACCTGCAAACATAGCGCAAGTATGTTTTTTTTCACATTTTGACCCACTTAGAATTTTTTTGTAGTTTCACAATATAGTCTATGGTACGATGAATGACACCGTTAGAAAGAAGATCTTGTCTCGCAAAATAGAAGCCCTCATATATCTATGCTGATGGGAAAATAAAAAAGTTATGGCTCTTGGAATGTGAGGAGGAAAAAAATAACGTGTCAACCAAAAAAATGCTCTGTCCTTAAAAGGTTGATTGAGAATGGGTGGAACTGAATTGGATGGGTGTCCAGAATGCTTTACGTCTTTCTTGCCTGCAATTTTCACCTCCACAATCAAAGATCTACGTCGAAATTTTCTACAAGACCCAGTCCACCTCCAGAAGGGAATGAGAAGTGGTGTTTCTTCTTGCTTCTCCTAACACTAAAAGGAAAGGACTGAGTGATATTCATACTCTGCTTTAGATTGGTGTGCTTCTGTAAAATGGAGATAAGAAGTGAATCATAGCAACATGCCTGATAACATTTTAGCGGGAATAGAGAAGGTACGATATAGCATAATAAGGGAACATTGGACAGAGATTTAATTTAGCATAATAAACAAAGTAATATATGCATTTGACCTTCCCTACAGAGATTCCCCAGAACATTATCTTAGTAAGTTCACAAAATGTGAGTTGCGATAGTCATACTGTTAATATACTATGTGGCTTCATAAGTTTCCAACCCTTGCGGCAGAAGGTACAACAATTTGTACAGAATTTCTGGGATATTCAGGTCCCAATAAATGGATTGTCCGACTGAAAAATATTTTCTAAAATATTAGGTCAGGCACCTTTATAAAATACTTTCACTAAAGTGGGTCTTGCAGTTTCACAGCAGCTGTTAATGATAGGATATTCTATGAGTCTCGACACACAGGAAATAGCAATTAGTGGAACCCGGGATATAGCGTTTAGATCAAAGACATGTAGAAAGTCACAGGGTGAAAGCAATGAAAAGTTTTTTAGAAAATAGATATAATTTATTGGATGAGCTAGATTTTGACAAAGTAGGTTAATGAAGCCTTTTAGTTACACAAACTGGTACAATTCAGAATACCTAGAAAAACAAGGAATTAACTTTTTCTCTCAAAACTATGAAGTCTTGATTGTTTAGGGTTAATGTTATAAAATTTGGCAACGAAAATTACTTCATGATGATAACATTTGGATTATACTATGTTCCCGTCCAATAATACTTGATACTGTCCTGTATACTGTCTACTTCCAACATATTAAAAAACAATGTCAACTGCCATCATACCAGTGGCAGTCACAGTGCTGATGAAAAACTGAAAGACATCTGTGACGTCTAGAAGTGACAGACATTTACTTCATCCACGCTCCCATCCTACACTGCAGGACGTGATGTATGTGGACAATCAGCAGCCCTCTATATGTACTTATACAGATTATTTCTGACAAAATTCCTTTTGCTGGAAGATATGTGTGATGTTGAAAATTCAGGACTATCATGTGGACTCCAGGTTGTGTTATAAATGCATCTATTCATAATAAGGACTAAACATTTAATTAATAAAGATAATTTTTTCTGCAGTTTTGCTATAAAAAAAAGAAACATCAATTCAACCAGTACTGAATAATTAATCTATAGGATGTTCCCTTGATATTATTAATTACCTGATAGTAGAAATTTTCCATAGGCATACACAATTCCAACATTCAGCCTTTGATAGGAAATTCTATGATAGAATACTCTCTCAAAAGACTTTGCATTTTGAATGCTAATTCATCTAAAATGTATTTACATAAGATTCTATGATCTCTATTTTGATTAAAAAATTCTATTATTACCCTTTAAGCTAGATAAAAATGTCTCTGCGTATAAAATATAAGTGTCACCCTCTCTGTGCTGCTATAGACAAAGGTCTGGATAAGACTTTTATGAAGGTTGGAGGAAACCGATAAAGAAAAAAAACCTGTGAGGGTAAATATTCTATTCCTATGATGTAGACCCCACGTGACACCTTTACTGTGTTAATGGCAATAATGGAGTCACTGTTACAGCGTAGGGTACAAAGAGGGGCACTATTATTTTAAGGTGCATTTTTACCATCTGGGGCAAGTTCTATTTGGTACTATTTTTAAGGGGGTAAATATAACTACGAGGGCAGCAGCAGGCAAAGTATTTGGGAAAGCAGGAGGATGGTTAGTTTAGTATTAGAAATAGTTTGGGAGTAGAAATGGGCGAATTTTTCAAAAATTCGATTCGCCAGGTTCACCAAATTTTCCGCAAAAATTCTTTTCAACCAGAATTTATTTACGGCGAATCGCGTTAAAAAACAGCTATTTCCTGGCTGCGGAAAGCCGTATGGTGTTGTAGAACATTGTGCCATGCTCAAATATGCATAGGGAGCGCGGTTTGGTCTTCATACAATGCTGTGTTTTAGTATGACACACAGATGACAGCCGCCACTTTTGAATCGCTTCACACTTCACTTCTTGGGCAGTTACAGGAGCAAAACTAAAACCCAAAAAACTGAAGTGGGAAACAAAAGCCTGACAAGGTAATGTCAGCACCAGCTGGAAAGAAACCGAGTGGAGGGCCAAGATCCTACTATAATAATAATAAAAATCTTTATTTATATAGCCCAACATCTTCCGCCAGCAATTTACAATAAAGAGGGTATAGCACAGACAAACCAGACATTATATTAGAAAAAAGCTACGTACAAAATCAGACATCAGGTTGTGAGGGGTCCTGCTAGCAAGAGCTTACAATCATTTAGGGTGTTATGGGTGAAACAAAGGGTGAAAGTGCTTGGTTTACAAAGGTCCAGCCATGTTACATAAATATGGGGTAGTATACATAAAAAAGTGGATGAACCTGCCATCCCAACCATACATTTATATACAGATAAGTGCCTGTGGGTGCCAAAGTACAGTAAGAGACGAATGTGTGACAGAATTTGGGGAGGTTAACAATTAGGGATCTTGGTAGGCTTGTTTAAGAAGATGAGTTTTCAGAGCGCACTTAAAACTGTGAGGGTTGTGAGTGCGCCTGATCACATGGGGTAACAAAGAACACAGGGTTCACCCCGCGAGGCCAGAGATTCTGGTGTCATCTAGCGGCCATGTATTGACCACCAAGCCAACAGTTTTCTAATGGTTGACTAGGTCATCTACTTTCTTCCAGATGACATCTGACAACCCCGGCAAAGAGTCGGTGCATCCGTAAGACACAACCTTTAGTTGGCATTGCCCAGGAGCAGGTCAGGGGCCCTCACCTATCCTCAACCCGCCTGTGTCCCGTTCGGTTCCACAGCCAGACAACTACCATGTGCTGTGGGCTCTGCGCCACTATACACTGAGGACAAACTATTTGAGGATAGTGGACAGCAAAGAGGTGGGGAAGACATCCGCTGCTTCTTGCAGAAGCGGGCAAGTAGTGATGAGGAGAGTGGCATGGGGGGTTATGTTGCAAGCTACAGAGCTTCTGTGTAGTATAATGCTGTACCGTGTTATCCACAGAAAGCAGTAGAAGAGCAAATAATTCAGGCAATAACTTTTAGAGGCTAACTGAGTATATTTGATGGTGGGCTTTCTTCATCATATATGATGATAAAAAAGAAAATAAAATTCACAGACTGTTCATACACATAAGACAGGGCTCTTCAAAGGATCTTAAAATTTAAAAAAATAAGATGCAGAGAAGTTATTTACAATATTATACTTTAGATAAAGAAGTAACCTTGTGAGGCATGACAAGAGGATCATTAACTCTATTATCTGTTTGCTATTAGGTGGTGATTTGTGGCCTCCACAGTTAATGCATCGTGTGACATGAAGCTAGTATGAATATTGAGCCCATACTGCAAAGATTGAAATTTTTGCATCCCCTGTGTAGAATTAGTAACATGCAGTACAATGTTTTCTGGCAACATTAGTCTTTGTATAGTGATTGTAACAGTATAGAGGTATTATTTCGTCACTATTTGGTGGTTATATCTGGTACTAATGTGGTGGTATTATTTGGTAAGAGTATGATGGTGTTATTCAAACATTACATAAAGGTAACATGTAGTCATAATTAGTGTTGAGTGATTATTATCGACAAAGTTGAAATCGGCACAGTTTTTATTATGTTGATCGAATTTTTAGATCATGTGATAATTTAGGTTAAAATCTTTGCATCATCATCCAGTATATTGGCAAGCCTAACGTATATTAGGATAAACATATTTTCTAGTAAATGCAGTCTCTTTGTAGGTGCAAAACTCCACCATTAATTATTCAGTATGCATTTCAGATAGTGTACATTTCAATTTTGCCCATTCCCGCTTTGTTTGATATATCCATCTTGCATTAAATTAGAATCCAGCCTTTTGTATCAGCACAGGTTGAAAGGTGCCAAAAAATACCTTGTATTATCCGAATACATTTACAGATACGGGTTTTTTTGCACTTTGCCCAGTCCACTTTGTTCATTGAGGCACATTGCAAACTAAATGTGAATACTGCAATTTTGTATCACCACAGGTGAATTGAAAGTGCCAAAAATACCCATGTAATACCGAAAAAATTGTTTCAGATAATAGTTATTTTGACTTTGGCGCACTACAGCTTTGATTTCATTGAGGCACTTGCACTTAAAATGTGAAAGGCAGCAATTTTGTAGTCACCACAGGTGAATTGAAAGGTGCCAAAAATACCTTTTATTATCTGAATACTTACAGAATACGTTTTTTTGCACTTTTGCCCATCCAGAATTGGGTGAAAGAGCCACTTTGCATTTAAATTTGAATCCAGCAATTGTGTATTTGACCACAGTTGAATTGATATGTCCAAAATTACCTTTTATTATCCAATATCATCAATACTTTTTTTTTGACTTTGCGCACACCAGCTTTGAGTTCATTGAGCACTGCACTAGTAAATGTGAATAACAGCAATTTTGTAGTCACCACAGGTGAATTGAAAGGTGCCAAAAATCTTTGTATTATCCGAATACAAATTCAGATACCTGTTTTTCACTTTGGCGCAGGCCAGCTTTGTTGATAGTCTACTTTGGCCGTTAAAATTGAATACAGCAATTTTGTATCACCCCAGTGAATTGATAGGTGCCAAAAATACCTTGTTATTATCCGAATACATTTCAGATACGTGTTTTTTTTTCACTTTGGCGCAGGCCACTTTGTTGATTAGATTCTACTTTGCATTAAATTTGAATACAGCATTTTTTGTAGTCACCACAGGGGATGGAAAAATTTGGATAGGTGCCAAAAATACCTTGTAATATCCAATACATTTCAGATTGTATTTTTCACTTTGGCGCAGGCCACATTGTGATAGAACTACTTTGCAGTTAAATTTGAATACCCAATTTTGTATCACCACAGTGAAATGATAGGTGCCAAAAATACTTTTATTATCCAATACATTTCAATACGTTCTTTTCACTTGGGGCGTCAGGCCAGCATTGATTGAAAAATCTACTTTGCAGTTAAATTTGAATACAGCAATTTTGTAGTCACCACATAATTGATAGTCCAAAAATACCCTTGTATTACCGATACATTTCAGAACGGTTTTTTCACTTTGGCGCAGGCCACTTTGTGATAGATCTACTTTTCAGTTAAATTGAAATTACGCAATTTTGTAGTCACCACAGGTGAATTATTAGGTGCCAAAAATAACCCTTGTATTATCCGAATACATTTCATATACGAGTTTTATTTCACTTTGGCGCAGGCCCAGCTTTGTATGATAATCTACTTTTCAGTTAAATTTGGAATCAGCAAATTTGTAGTCACCCACAGTGAATTGATAGGTGCCAAAAATTACCTTGTATAACCGCAAACATTTCAGATACGTGTTTTTTCACTTTGGGCGCAGGCCAGCTTTGTTGATAGATCCTACTTTGCAGTTAAATTTGAATACAGCAATTTTGGTAGTCAACACAGGTAAAAATAATAGGTGCCAAAAATACCTTATATTATCCGAATACATTTCAGATTACGTGTCTTTTCACTTTGCGCAGGCCAACTTTGTTGAATATAATCTACTTTGCAGTTAAATTTGATACAGCAATTTTGTTAGTCCACCACAGGTAAATTGATAGGTGCCAAAAATACCTTTGTATTATCCAATACATTTCAATACGTGTTTTTTTCACTTGGCGCAGGCCACTTTGTTGATAAGATCTACTTTGCAGTTAAATTTGAATACAGCTAATTTTGTAGTCACCACAGGTGAATTGATAGGTGCCAAAAATACCTTGTATAACCGAATACTATATCAGATACTGTTTTTTTCACTTTGGCGCAGGCCAGCTTTGTTGAAATGATCTACTTTGTCAGTTATATTTTGAATACAAGCATTTTGTAGTCACCACAGTGAAATTAATAGGTGCCAAAATACCTATTATATCCGAATACATTCAGATACTTGTCTTTTCACTTTGCGTGCAAAGGCCACTTGTTGATAGAACAACATGCAGTTAAATTTTGAATACAGCAATTTTGTAGTCCACCACAGGTGAATTTGATAGTGCCAAAAATACCTTGTATTATCCGAATTACATTCAGGATATGTGTTTTTTTTTTTTCACTTTGGCGCAGGCCACTTTGTTGATAGATCTACTTATTTGCAGTAAAATTTGAATACACAATTTTGTAGTCACCCACATGTGATTGATAGGGCCAAAACTACCTTGTATTATCGAATGCATTTCAGATACAAGTATTTTTTAACTTTGTGCGCAGGCCAGCTTGTTTGATAGATCTACTTGAGTTATATTTGAATCCAGACAATTTTGTCTGATTTGAGGGATTTGAGAATAGCTGTATTTGCCGTCTTTTAATAAGAGACTTTCCAAAACTCTTCCAACCTTCTCAAAATGTTATATCTGAACATGGATCGAAATTCAGGTGTAACGAGGCAAAGAGGGGGGTAGGACATGGAGGTAGAGTAACGAGAGAAGGTGCTCCTTCAATGCTGGCGACAACAACACCATGTCCAGCGGATACGCAGTTGCAGGACCGTCAGGCCTGTCAAACGACAGTCAGGGCCCTGTGAATCTCCGTAACGAACAGCACGCCCAAATCTGTCCTTCATGTTAATGCAACTGCATCCAGCATCCTTTACCTCCTCGACCTCCCGTCACGGCCACAAATGTCGTCAACAGCTTCACCAGCATCCGTCCAACATGAAGCCCCCAAATGTCAACTCGTACCCACCACTGTGGATAATCCATTTTCTGAAGACCCATTTTTGATACAAAATGGCTTGGGTCAGAAGGCATGTTAAAAGATCCAAGAGGCCAAAGAGGATGATTTGTCTGCTCAGACCCCAGTTGCTGATGCCCTATCAGAGAGAGAAATGAATCCGTCAATCGTCAAAAATCCCGGGCGTCGCAACGCCTTGCAGTCCCTCTTGCTATGTACTAACGCAGCTCCTGTATGCAGAATGTCTGGACGACGAAGTCACCAGTGTTGATGATGAAGATGATGACATTTGCGGATACCAACGTGGTCTTTTCAGCAGAATTTGCTTGCGAGCGCTTCATCACTGACGAGGAGGAAGACGATGGGTAGTGTCAGTACGGGTCCGCCTCAAAAAGGGAGAGGCGGTCGCAGAAGTCCGCTGATATGATTCCGCCAGCCACGGTCAGCGCAAACCCCGCTCCTCGCTTACGCCGTCAAAAAGGTCCAGGACCTCTCAAGCCTGGCCTTCTTTGAGCAAGCCTCTGATTCACCCAGCGATGTCATATGCCGCCTTTTCCGTAAACGCATAAGTAGAGGCAAGAATCTTAGGTGTTTAACCACCACCAACATATCTATTCACATGCAGGGAATGCATGAGTTGAAATGGAGGCAACACTTGGCCAAAAAAGGCCAGACCGATGCCAGGCCTCCAACCACTGTCACACCCTCTGTCTCCGCCTCCTCCTCCTCCGCCACCACCAAGCGTTCCTCAGCTGCCCATGTCTCTCAGAGTCATGATCAGGGATCAGCCTCCGCTTCAGCCTCCACCGACGCCCGAGTACCACCAGCACCACCAGAGACCCATCCTAACCCCTTCTCCTTCCGCCAGTTTGACGACCTGCACCCGTACAGCGGCCATCTAGCAGCCAGCCTTCGTCTTCCAGGTTTGGGAGCAGAAGAAACACTTTCACCCAAACCATCCCAAAGCCAAAAGCCTGAATGTCGGCATTGCCAGGCTTTTGGCCTTTGAATTGTGGCCTCTGCGTCTGGTGGACACAGTTGGGTTCCGCCTCGTCATGGCCCTTCCTGCCCCCAATACCAGATGCCGAGCAGGCATTTCTTTGCCAGAAAAGCCGTCCCTGCCCTGGCCAGCCACGTGTCATCTAAAATTTCAAGCGCGTTGTCTGCATCTGTGGCCGAAAAGTCCATCTGACAACCGACACATGGACAGTAAGCACGGCCAAGGCCGCTATATCTCTGTTGACATCTCACTGGAGAGCTGGTGATGTCCCTGGGGGTGACGGTGGCTCTCGAGGCCTCGGCGCACCTCCTTCAAAACTCAGGGATTGGTCAGGGTTCTTTCCCACAAGGGTCCTCTGGTGACATCAGTGCCCAGAGAAACCAGCCGTGTTGAAATTAATCCAGTCCTTGGAGACGTCCCCACACCACCCATGTCAGGAGCTGTGGATGCTCTCCGCAACGAGAAACCGACCGACGCAGCTGGTGACCCAAAAAACCCTTAGAGCCAGGCAAGGTGGTGTGCGATAACGGGCGAATTACTGCTGCCGCCCTTAATATCGGTAGGCTGGAGCACATCCGCTTGCCTGCAGCATGTCCATGAACCTTGGCGGACCCAAAATTCTAAAGAGCAACCCGGTCCTGAACTGCCTGCTGAGGAAGGCTCGAAGTCTAAGTTTCGCACTTCCGCCTGTTCGCACACCTGCTTCGTCCCGCCTGCTGTGGTCTGCGGTTGCAGCGTCAGCTCGGCCTCCGCGTCAACCGTCTCATTGCGTTGACGTGGGCAACACAGCAGGAATTCAACTCCTCATGCTCCAGCGATTGTGGCAGCAGCGCAATGCCATTTACTCAGTAACGAAGTGACACATGGCCCCCCTGACAAGCAAGCGGTGAGAACCTCGGGTGTTTGAGCCACTGAAGTGGAGGCCGGATGAAAGAGCGCTGCACGTCCTTGCCAGATTTTGAAGAAGCCACCAAAATGTACAGTGCGGACATGCCTTGTCAGCATGAAGCATTGTGGTAATCTTATTTCTGGAACGATCCGTTGACACCTGAAAACAACAGGTCCCCGCCATGACGGAGGAGGAGACGGACACAGATGCGGACACGGAGTCTTTCGTCTCCGTCAAATCCACAAGGCCGACAGTTTTCAACAATTTCATCGGTCTTCATAGGCAGTGGTTTCGGGTCCAGAGCTATGCAAGGTGGCGCATCAGCACTCAGGTGCATCACTCAGGCCAGTCAGGGCTGTGTTGAAGCGTGGCCGGAGGCAGCGGAGGAGGAGAGGAGGTATTCCTAGACACCGATGTTACCGACGTCCTGCCTTGGAAAGAGGTTTGGCACGAATTTGAGGCGGAGGAGGAAGATGAGGAAAGATCAATTGCTAGTGCCCCTCGACCCCAGAGGCTTCGGGTAATTCAAGCTCCATCTCTCACCCTGGAGTGCTTTGGATGCTCCATTTCCTCAACATGACTGCATTAAGGCCAATCAAAATGAACAAACAGTTACTGGTGGCCACCCTCCTGGATCCCGGTACAAAACAAAACTCAGCACTTTCCCTTCCACCCACGCCAAATAAGAGTAAAATGCCAGGAAATGGAGACTTGCTGATTGATCACAGAGGACACTGTTGCGTCCTGCTTCACGATTTCCCAAATGTCACGTGGAAGCACCATCAGCGACGTGACAGCATAGAGTGCCAATAGGCGTAGCGCAGCAGCAGGCAAGGTGGCAAAGCCTAATGGTGCCTCTGGCAATCTTCTTGTTAAACCACCTCACCCAACGCATGCAAAGCAGGCACACATCCAACACACAGAGATCATCTTAAGATCATGGTGCACACTATCTGCGTCTCAACACCGATTGTTTTTGTATGTGTTTCCGGACCCTATAGACTTCTGGGTATCCAAAAGGGACATGGGCCCAGCTGGCTCGTCACGCCATAGAGGTGTAGTCCTGCCCAGCCAGCCAGCGACATATCTGACGACCTTCAGCACAGCTGGAGGATTCATACAGACAAACCGCATCCGGCTTCCCACAGATAATGTGGGACGTTTGACTTTCATCAAGATGAATCAGGCATGATCTCTGATGATGTGTGCCCCAATTGCCGAGGTCAACCCCGATTAGTTGCCGGTCTACTTCACATTCCTCATCAAACAGAGATGGTCCCTCTAGAATAATGTTTTAAAATGATCATGTTCTTACTGCAATTTTTTATTCTCTTTTCCCAACAGTTCATTTTGCTGTTTGCCTGTGTGGAGACTGTAAAAGACAGCAAGGATTCATAACAACACTGAGTAATTTCCATTTACCACCACTTTATCTTAATAAGTTTTCCGCATTGTCAATGTTTTGAGGTCATGTTGCTGTGAGATACCGCTATAATTATTGGTCCTTTGAACAGAAATGTTGCTTTAGTGCATTTCTTCCTCACAATTTTTAAATAGTTGCTGAGAAGTCAATATTTATAATTTTTTGGGGTGCATGTAGCTGTGAGATACACAATAATCCATGGTCCTTTTGGAACAGAAAATGTGGCTTTTAAGTGGCATTTCTTTCTCCCTCAACAATTTTATTATAAATAATCTCTCCTTAATCCAGAAATGTTTTGGCCATGTCATGACGGATGATGAATGTTCCCTCTAATCAAGTTATTGCAATTACAACAATTAAGACATGAAAAATTCCCATCTTGGTGCACTAGAAAAGACTTCGCATACCTAGAGGGATGGAAATAATTCCAGGAAAAAATTTTATTGTTTTAACAAGTTTGTCTCTCAGGTTCCTACTCCTATCCTATAGGCACACAATTGGGACTGTTGAAAACTCCCACAATGTCTGGGAAGCTTTTTGTAAAATATGCCATTCTTTATCTTCCCCACAATTCCTGCTATTCTTGGGCCTAAACTCCATATGTGGGTAACAAATGGAATTCTCGATTAGTTTTTCTTGTTCGGGACTTCAACTATCAAACCTCCTAACTTCCCTTTACCTCGTCTCCTTATATCAATTCAAAAGTGACTTAGGGTAAGCCTCTGAATAAAATGTATTGCACATTTCTCCACTTTTACATTTAATCGAAGAGTCATCTGATACCTATCTTCTCCTTACTCCTCGCTCAACAGTTTGACTCCAGGGAAGGGAATTCATCATATGCTTGGGGATGTAACTGTCCAACCCGAAAAAGATTATTTTTATCTGTCTCTTTCACATATAGATCTGTCTCCAATCTATTTTCCTTAATGTAGACCTTCGTATCCAAAAATTGGATCGACTCCCTAGATAGAACCTTAGTGAATTGTAGACCTGGTCTACGACGATTTAAAAAATAAATGGAAAAGTTCCAAATCCTCCAATGGGCCTGTCCAAATCAAAAAGATGTCATCTATATAACGCCACCAACGCAGGATGTGTTCTGAGAAACCAAATGGAATCACTTACATCGTCTAGTACCAGCCATAGAAGATGTTAAGCATAGGGTGGGGGCCACACATTGACCCTATGGCCGTACCTCTTCTACTGGAGATAAAATTTATCCCCAAAAAGAAAATAATTCTTCCTGAGAACAATCTCCAGAATGTGAGATGAAGTGAGAGTTACTCGCAACAGCACCAACTACCCTGCATCAGTCGGCTGCGCCCCAGACACTGCACAGAAAGTCAGCATAGTGATCAATTGAGGTATATAGTGGACACTACATCAAATTGACACTAAAAAACACTCATCCTGGCAAATAACATCCTGTATCTTGCACAGAAAATCAGAGTACTTTGATATAGAGGAGCAGCCGTGGCAAAAGATCTCAAAAACATGTCTAAAAGATGCTAAGTTACTGAACACATAGTTCACAACCAGACACTATGGCCTTACCTGAGGAATCAACCAAGCTCATTATGTATTTTTGGTAGGACATATAGCACCGGAGTACCGAGATTAACTTAAGGAATTCCTAATTTTGTCATCTATAATTATTCTCGCATATTGCCCTAACAACGAATCTCATTGATTTCCTTCATAATTTTAAACTTGGGGGTCCCACTCAACCTCAGTATAGCTCTCCACATCCGCTAACTGCGATAAACCTCAAGGTCATATTTCACTCCATGTCCATCAACACGGAACTCTCCGACCCTTGATCACAATCAAGGGCTTTTCCCAGACATGTGGAATTTTCAACAGTCCGCCAATGATGGCCAATAGAAGAGTAGGAACTGAGTGAACAAACTTGTCAAATCTGATCTTCCATCCCCTCTAGTTATGCAACAGTCTTTTCTAGTTCCACCAAAGAGGGCAATTTTTCATGTCTTAATTTGTTGTAATATGCCAATAACTTGATTAGAGAGACACATTTCATCATCCCTGACTGGCAAAACATTCAGGATTAAGGAAGATATACTGCCGTACTTCCTATGCTTATTTACATGAATGTTTGTCCCTGTATAAGATCAATATAGGTGAGACAACAATGGAGTTAGAAGAGAATTAAACAAGCATAAGAGCACGATACGTAGAAAAATGATGGATTTACCCGTGGCTACGTTCCACTTTGTTGTCAATCACTCCATTGCCCAACTAAGTTTCAGGAGTGATAGATCATGTTCCTGTTCTTAGACGGGGGGGAGACCGTGAGAAACTGCTATTGAAAAAGGAATTAAAATGGATCTTTGAGTTAGATTCTTTGCATCGTACTGGTTTAAATATAGATTTTAATGTGAGTAAGATCTAATATTTCTGTGTAGGGTTTATTTTGTGCTGTAGATTACTTTTATTCATTGGCTTTTAATCACAATTCACTAATATTAACATTATATCCCCCTAGGATATGGAAGGATGGAGTGGGATCAACTGGACGGTGTTCTTTGGCTCTTGACTCTTATTTCTATAATATGCTAATTATTTAGATGCTTCGTGAATACAGCATTTTGGATAAATGGTTGTTTTAAACAGAGTATTGTATAATAGTCTTGTTTTTGTTTTTGTCCAAAATGGTTGATTTACATATGACCTATTGATTGATATGTCCAACCACTGAAGCCCTGCACAATTGTCCCACACTCACACATGAGTGCTTGAGTGACGATAGTCCATTTTTTAGCTTAGTGAGTGTTATAAATTTTTATGACATCTCTTCTCTGCAGTAATGTTTGGGGATTTCTGGGTGTTGATATAGAATCCCCATTGTCTCTCTTGTATCCTAAGTCACATAATAATTGGGGGAAATACAATGCTGGATATGTCATTATTTTGAGTCATAAATATAATGCCTCCTTGAGAATCCTATCCTTTGATAGTCTGGCCACTGAGCAGGCGCAGTGATTGTATTGAGCTGCTTCCTGGGTTTGCATCTCACAAGATATGCGCAGTGGTATCGTTGTAATTGAAGCTCTATTGCCATGCGCGTCACGAGTAGACATTGCGCATAGCTTATGGAAGATGCCGATATTCGCGACACCATCGATTGTCCCACTCAACTTAAGGAGTGATAAATGGATTTTTATAATTGACACTTTCATTATTGTTAAATACACTATGCTAAATTTATTATTCACTATATGTCCAAGTGATAGTGTGCTACTATTGGGTTGTTGGTTAATTAGGTGGTTGCTGATGATAATGTATTAATGAGACACTTTAAGCCTTGTATATCTTGAAAAGGCCGCTTGCTATTTTTTGAGCCGCAACGTTGCACCCTTTTTGTACCTGTGACTCTTCAATAAAGAAGCCTTTATCTGTCCTCCCCTTCTTCTCATCATTTGTTATTCATCCCCGTAGTCCTGGCGACTGACAAATAATTGGGCCCCCTCGAATGGCCTCAAAAAAACGGCGGTGTCACGATGGCTGCCATTTGGCTGACATAAAAGTTACACAGGGGGAGTATCCCTGTCCACCTGGTTTCAAAAAAAAAATCGTTAAGGGCCTTTTCTTTCATACAGTGGGGTCCAACATGTGAAAGGGGGAATTTAAAAACGGGGGGAAAAACATGCTTTATCTGAGTGTTTTCGGGGGGCCGTTCTGCCGCGCAACTCAGGAGGGTGTTCCGGGCTTTGTAGGAAGGGGATGAAGTGCAAAGCACAGTTTCCTGGGGCCCTTTTCAAAATCTTCTGAAGATCGGTGGAAAAATTTAGAATTTTTTCAAAAAAAGATTGAACACTGGGGCCAGGGAGGGCGAGGGGCCATTTCCCCCCTCGGTGCAGCGCGGACCCATATTTCCCCCCAATTTTCCGTCCCCAGGGGTTTCCCATTTTCAGTTGGCGCGGAGAAAGCCCCCACATCGATTTCTTGCTGTTTACCGGGGCAGTTCCCCCCCCTGGACTTCGTTTGCCGAGGCAAACCCGGTGTAGAACTGCGTGGGCACCGGGTGTGGGCCCAAAAATTTTGGAATATGGAGCAGTTAAATTGTGGAGGGTGAGATGGGGGGTTTGGGGGAGGGGAGGGGGGGATATTTGGGGCGGACCGCAGTTTGATAACTTGGGGGAGAAAACGGGGTCTCAGTCCAAGTTGTTGGTGTCCTGGGCCAAGCACATTCCCCCCCATGGGCCCTTTAAACCCTGTTACAGCTCCGACGTCCGCGCTGCCCTGCACCCTTTGGAAAAAAACCGATAAGCTAAGGACTGGGCCCCCCCTTTTGTTCTACATATTTTTTTGAAGTTTCTGGTTCTGCCTTTTTGGAAAAGAAAATTTTCGGCTTGGAACTCTCCATCTGGGGCTCGGCACAACCATTTGTTCTCAAAACGGTGAGACCCACATTTGGAAAGGGGAGGGATGCACACCAACAACTTGGACAGGAGTATGGTCAGTTTCTGCCCTTGGGGATGGTTGGACGCATACTTTTGTTTTGCACGCCTCTTTTTAAACGACTGCGGGCCCATGATAGCAGGAGCAGGAGATTGGACTGGGAGATTTAAAGAGAAAAAGCTCCCTTTGCAGGGGTGGTGGAGTTTTGACTGTCTGCAATGGCATGCGTGCCACGGCCGCTGCTGTGCTGCTGCTTTTTGCTGCGGCGGCAGGATGGACACCACATCTGAGCCACTTTTCTCCCGGGCCACCGGGGTGCCCCTGATGTGTTGACGCGGGGCCCGGGGTTCAACTTTAGCCCCCTGGCCACGCTTCATTTCTGCCCACAGATTCTACAAACCCCATATTCACCCTTCGGTGTTTAGCAAAAAACTGCCACACCCCGAGTATCGGATTTTACCCCCAACGCCCCCGCACTGGTGCTACCCCCGCCGCTGCCTCCGGCCCCGTGCCGCTACTTTCTTGGACCTGCGAACGGGGGTTTTTTTTACCCCATGGCCCGCGGGCTCCCGCCCACACATGCTTTTTATCCTGCTGACTCACGGCCCCACACGCCCCCTTGCTGGCTGCCCCCGCTGCCTGACGCGCAATCTGACGCCCCTTTTCTCCTGATGACGATGAAGCCCTTCCTCCCCGGCCCCCAAGTGCGGTCGGCTACATCACATCTATTTGTGTTTCATGTCACTGCGTCCTCATCACCGGTTTTTTTTGCAAGGTACCCCCAAACATACCTCCCATCCCATCTCAACATCATATTTTGCCGCTACGAAAGAAGCGGGGATATTGGCCCATTTTTCGCCCCAAGTACTGTAAAAGCCCCCTCAAATTGTTATCCTCCTATATAGTGGGTGAGCCCGACCAATAGTAGATCCGGGCTAGGGAAACCCGGGATGTGACAGGGCGGGTTGGGGGACAGGTGTGGGCCGTGCCCCGCCCCCGGGGCCATGCCAACAAGGGTTATGTTGAGGGGTCTATTTTTGTCCCCGCAAAAAAAACAACGTTTAATTAACCCCTGGAGAAAAACTTCAAAAGAATTGAGCAGCCAAAAAACTGCTGTTTTTGTAGCGTGTTACAATTGCGTGTTTTTCTATGCTACAAACAAGAGAAAAAATTGTAATTAACCTTTTGTTATGAATTATGGACAGAAAAATTGTAATTTTTGGCTGTGTAAAAGAGGGTTTCTTAGTCCCCACAGCAGAGAAAACCCTTTAATTCCCCTTGGATGAAAATTCCCCCAAAAGAATGACACCACAAACTACTAGCTTTTAGCGTGTTACAATTGCGTTTTTTCTACGCTACCAACAAAGGGAAAAAAATTTGTAATTAACCTTGCTTGTGAATTAGGTACGGGAAAAATTTTTAATTTTTGGCGGTGAAAAAGACGGTTTCTTGGAGCACCACAGCGCAAAAAACCCTTTAAATTTAACCCCTGGATGTAAATTGCGCAAAAAAATTGACACCCAAAAAATGAATGGTATTTGTATTGTAAAATGGTTTCTTTAATAAAACAAAGGAACTGGCTTAGATCCCCCTTGGATTTCAATTTGCGTGAGCAGATACATAAAATGAATGCAGGCAGGGACGCACACTGGACTTAGATCCAATCCCCCAAAAAATCAAAAAATAGAACTTTAAAGGAAGCATCTTGAGACAAGCGAGACACCCCACAAAAATTGCT
Source organism: Phyllomedusa bahiana (assembly GCA_025379985.1). Lineage (NCBI taxonomy): Eukaryota > Metazoa > Chordata > Amphibia > Anura > Hylidae > Phyllomedusa > Phyllomedusa bahiana. Next base: position 70,095 of record JAODAL010014109.1, read on the forward strand.
GATAAAAAAATCGTTCTTCAGTAAGACTACCACAATCAGCCCGGCAGCACCTTACCCGATCAGTACAGTGGAGGAGTGGAGCTCCCAGGCCGCCCCGGGACTTTATAGTGCGGTGCTCACAGAATCCCCCGGGTCTCTGATTGGCTTCATCTTGCCTGTCATGCAGGCTATCCCCTTTTCCCCCAGAGTGCGTGCCCCTGTAACGCCATGTGCTCGCGCCATTTTATAAATAAAAAACCATTTTCGTTCACCCCAAAGTCCCCAAATTCGATTCGCCCAAACCGAAGTTTTCCTGAAAAATTTCAAAATAAAATTTCCACTTGTTAAATCATTTCGCCCCCTTTCCCCAAACTATGGGGTCATTTTTTACGGCCTAAAAAATTTCCCAAAGATGTACCACATTTAAGGTACATCTTTGAATGCGTTTTACGGATCGGGAAACGTATTGCAGGACGCCTATAAGAAAGTGCCCCATAAAAGATCCGGGAGGATATAACTCTTATTATTTGCCCCACACTTTCCTCCTCACCTGCAACCTCTTAGCTGTGTGCTTTTAGGCAGGGTTCACACGGCTTATTCACGGCATAATTGTGGGACGTATTTCGCCCACAATTACGCCGTGGCTCCGGGCGGGGAGGGGCGGCCGGAAACCCCCCGCGGCCCCCATAGAAATTATTTTTCCGGCGCGTATACGCTTTTAAAAATTTGACATGTCACGTCTCCCCCCGCACGGTGTTTTTTCGAGCGGGGGAGGAGATGTAATCCATAGTTCTCTATGAGAACCGTGGATTACCGTAATGACTGGGACGTATTTTGCCCATATTTGAGCGCAGTACGGCGCAAATTACGGGCTGAAATACATCCCAGTCATTGCCGTGTGAACATAGCCTTTCTTTCTTATTTGATCCTTCTGCCACTCAGCAGGAGTATTAGGCCTGAGTGTATGGATGACAAAATAGGACACTTTTCTATTCTTTCATGCTATTAGATGGGTTTTGTGTTGGCATAGATTGGCATTTATGAAGTTAAAATCTACTTGTGAAAACCAATGAGAACAGCCTTTTCATTAAAAAAGGTAAGATGTGTTTGTCAGTCTTCCCTAAAACACATAGACAGCCCTCCCAAAGGAAACAAACAGCTCCCAAGTCTCTTGCAGTAAAATGCAAAAATCAAATCAAACAAGTTATTCTTTTCTTCGTCAAATGAGAATGTGCTGCTTACAGCTTCTGCATTTGCTTCAAGCACAGTCACATAAGTAGATAAAACACACAGCAAATATCCATCTAATCTTTACATCTGGAAATTGAGACCCTTTGCAGCAAGCAGCTAGGGGACTAGATAAACATACCTTAACCGCTTCCCGCCCTAGTAATTTTTGTTTACATTGCATTCGTTTTTTTCTTCCTTTTTATCCTAAGAGCCATAACTTTTTCTTTTTTCTGTCCACACAACTCTGTGAAGGCTTGTTTTTTTGTGGGATAAATTTTTTTTAATAGCCCTTTTTCCACACGATAGTGACGGGGTAGTGTTGAGCGTTAAAAATCGACAAAATTTGAAATCGGCACGGTTTTTATGTTGATCGGAAATTTTTTCTGAAATCCGGAAAATTTTAGGTGAGTTTGCCTAATCTATTATATCGCCCCTTTTTGGGTGCTTCCTGTCATTTTGGGGCCAGAAATCATCTTGGGCCCTAGAGCAGGGTGAGTGGGTGTGCGCGTCATGACTGTGATGTGTAGGGGTTGTTTTTGGCGGGGAAAAAATAATGAATCGTTTTACATAGAAAAGCCTTCCCTGGGTTTAGCTCACTGGGTCAGTGTGTCCATAAAAGCAGGACGGTGTTACTTTTTCCTAATACAGCTCAGCGACCAAATCCTTTTTTTAACAGACAACTATGCTTTTGCTGTGAAAAATTAGAAAAATAAAGGGGATTAGAGAATTTCATTCTTAGTTTTAGGGTGAGACTTTTAAAGAAGATCTTGCTGTAAGCCGCGGGAGGGGGGTGCAGGGGGGGGGGGGGGGGGGGGGGGGGGGGGGGGGGGGGGGGGGTTCGGGCGAACACAGACAGAAGGAGGCTTTTTTAAAGGAGAGGTATTTGTGCAGCCGGATGGTTTGAAAACCCGATTGAAATAGCTTTTTTTTTACCGTTTTGGCCAGGTTTTGGTGAAAAGTACTTGTATTTTGTGCAGCCCAGTTTTGTTCAAAGACCCCACCTTGTACTTACATTGGGTTAAATTTTAAATGCGGTGTATTTCATAGGTGCAAAAACCACCTTTATTATCCGTACACGATTTAATTAGGTTTTTTTTTCACTTTTGTGCAGCCCATTTTTTTTTTTTAAATTCAAAAGAACTTTATTCCAAAAGACTTGAAACAATACAAATTAAAATTAAGGAACCGTAAGATTAGAAAATGTCCATTTGTAGTTAACAACATGACATTGTCAATTATTAATAAGAGTTTTCCTTATGATTTTGGTAAATTATTAAATATTTGTCAAACAGGCAATAACAAAGGCAATACGACAATTCGATTTGTTGCGTGTGAACTCAAAAGCTGTGGGCAATGAAGATTGTAGTAGCTCAACTAACCTTCGTTGTCCCTGAGGTTGGAGGGATTAGTAGAGGGGAGGCCGGGGACCTCGTAAAGCTGGAATCCTTAATAAGGTTGTAAAATATCATGTCTCTATTGAGGTCTGCCGGGCCTGCCCACCACAGCAAAGAGCAACAATAAGAAAGTTGAGAAGTCAAAATTAAAACCAAAGTCAACAAGACAAGAACAAGAGGAGGGGGGGAGTATAGGGGAGGGAAAGGGGGAGAGCCAAGCCAGCCGATGTCGACGCCCGCACACCACCCGCCACCGCTGCGTGCAGCCCAGTTTTGTTCAAAGACCCACCTTGTACTTACATTAGGATACAGAAATTTGCTAGTAATTGCTGTTGTATTTCATAGGTGCAAAAAACACCTTTTATTATCCGTACACAATTTAATTAGGTGTTTTTCACTTTGGCGCAGACCATTTTTGTTTAAAGACCCATCTTGTACTTATATTATGGTACAGAAATTTGCTAGTAATTGCGGGTGTATTTCATAGGTGCAAAAACCACCTTTTATTATCCATACACAATTTAATTAGGTGTTTTTCACTTTGGCGTAGGCCATTTTTGTTCAAAGACCCACCTTGTACTTATATTGCGATACAGAAATTTGCTAGTAATTGCAGATGTATTTCATAGGTGCAAAAACTGCCTTTTATTATCTGTCTGTGGGTCAGACAGGTTTTGGGGTCATGCTGCGGTCCAGGACAGGCATAGTCAATGTCCAGTTCAACTAAAATGGTGGTTCAAAGACTTCTTTTTAAGGCACTTTTTAAATCTGGGAGTCATGCAGGTTTGGGGCTCATGCTGTGGCCCAGGACAGGTATAGTCAATGTCCAGTTCAACTAAAATGGTGGTTGAAAGACTCCTTTTTCCGGCACTTTTTAATCTGTGGGTCAGACAGGTTTAATGATCATACTGCGATCCAAGACAGGTATAGTCAATGTCCAGTTCAACTAAAATGGTGGTTCAAATACTCCCTTTTCAGGCACTTTTTAAATCTGGGGGTTATGCAGGTTTGGGGCTCATGCTGTGGCCCAGGACAGGTATAGTCAATGTCCAGTTCAACTAAAATGGAAGTTGAAAGACTCCTTTTTCCAGCACTTTTTAATCTGTTGGTCATGTAGATTTAAGGGTCATGCTGCGGTCCAGGACAGGAATAGTCTATGTCCAGTTCAACTAAAATGGTGGTTGAAAGACTCCTTTTTCTGGCACTTTTTAAATCTGGGGGTCATGCAGGTTTGGGGCTCATGCTGTGGCCCAGGACAGGTATAGTCAATGTCCAGTTCAACTAAAATGGTGGTTGAAAGACTACTTTTTCCGGCACTTTTTAAATGTGGGGGTCATGCTGTGGTACAGGACAGGTATAGTCAATGTCCAGTTCAACTAAAATGGTGGTTCAAAGACTCCTTTTTCCGGCACTTTTTAAATCCTGGGGGGTCATGCTGTGGTACAGGACAGGTATAGTCAATGTCCAGTTCAACTAAAATGGTGGTTGAAAGACTCCTTTTTCCGGCACTTTTTAAATCTGGGGGTCATGCAGGTTCGGGGCTAATGCTGTGGCTCAGGACATGGATAATCAATGTCAAGTTCAAGTAAAATGGTGGTTCAAATCATACTGCCTTCTGGCACTTTTTAATTTGTGGGTCATGCAGGTTTAAGGGTCATGCTGTGGTACAAGACAGGGAAAGTGAATGGTCTGTGACTTTTTTTCTGTGACTTTTATAACCTAAGTGTGTTGCCTAAGAAGAAGCACGTATCCAGTTTACTGTTGTGGATGTTAATTCCAGCTTCTCCAGCCCTGTTTGGGTGTAAGAATGAAGGTGTTGTTCCTCTCCCATAGACTTTAATGGTCATCGGCGATAATCTATTATCGACTATTGGAAATCGTCTTGATATTTGACGATATCGACTATCGATTCGATAGTGATAGTTGACACAATCGCTCATCAGTAATGACTGGGGAAAAAATATCTTTGTGGGTTTTTTTGGGTGGGAGATTGTGTTTATCGAGTCTACTGTGTGGTGTAAATAACATGTAATCTTTATTTTGTGGGTCAGTACAATTTCAGAAATAACTAATTTACATAGTTTTTATTATGGTTTGCTATGTTTAAAAATAAACACTTTTTTAATTTTGAAATTCTCTTTGCACTGAGATTTTTATTTATTTATTTGCCTACAGGCCTGTGTAGAGGCTCATTTTTTCTAATGAAAGGGCAGTTTTTTATAGGTACCATTTTGGGATAGAAGCAACTTTTTCACACTTTTTAACCCCTTCCCGAAATTTGATGTTCCGATACGTCCTAGTGGGAAGTGACTTTCCACAACTGGACATATCGGTACGTCCTGGACATAGTGCTTAGTGATGAGCGATTCAATTATCATCTTCGAGTCCATTCGCGATTTGAGGAATTATCTCGTCGATGCACGATATTTGATGACGATTAATCGCCAATCCCCATTAAAGTCTATGGGAGAGGAACACCAGGTTAATTTTTACACCCAAATAGGTGAGGTGAAGCTGGAATTAACATCCACAACAGTAAACTGGATACGTGGTACATCTTAGTCAAGACAATAAGGTTATAAGAGTCACAGAAAAAAATTCCCAGGCTAAAATAATTCATTCCATTCAATGGCTAACTGAAAAGATTAGGACGGCGTAGCCACAGCAGGTACAGCGGTAGCAGCTGCTATGGGGCCCCTTTGACACAAAGCAAGAGACCGGTATTGGAAATGGCACATGGTAACTGGCAGGAAACCCCTATCACTTTTTGCTCCATGGACCAACAACTTGTCATATATGTGGTTGCAGCAAGAACATCCCAACGGGGAACGCGGAGGTTCAGCTGGCAGGACCGTAGTTAGAGTGGGTGCATGAGAGCCAGGGCTGCCGTCAGTCATCTATTAACCGTTTCATGGCCACATGCGGCTACATCAAATGGGGCGCCCACCGATTACTACTTCCTATTTTTAACATATCACTAGGCCCCTTTTTGATTCCGGCACCTGACAGGAATATTTCTCTATTGGCACCCCTGATATCCATTTTAAAGTAGCCTGACCCCAAAACCAGCAAAAATGCCCTTATGGACCCGCAGAATAAAAATTTGCAATAAGAATTGACTTTTAAAAAACGATTGTTCCAATGCTGCTTCTGCTGCTGCTGCTACAGCTACTTGCCATTCTACTGCTGGCACGTTGCTGACGTTGTTCCATCATGACATTAGAAGGTGAAGAAGACGCAACAGATGTCTCCAGTTGGTCAATGAGCCCTGTCTCAAATTCCTGCATGCTACTATCGATTTGTGTGGGTGGAAGGAAATTGCTCACTTTTGATTTGTAACGTGGATCAAGGAGGGTGGACACCCAGTAACCGATGTTCAATTTGATTGCCTTGAGGCATGTGAAATTTGAAATCAGTATGTGAAATAAGCTTTTTTTCAATACGACCTTTACTATTGGTGTCTTTTACAGTGACCTGACCACCAAACCAGCAAAAATGCCCTTACTGACCATCAGAATAAAAATCTCCAGAAGAAATGATTATTTCAAACAGTTTTCTGAATAGGACATTGAGTATCGCTGTCTTTTAAAGCAGCATGATCCTAATACCAGACAAAATTCCCTTATGCACACTCCCAATAAAATTTGTTCGAAGAAATGAAGATGGTTGACGGGGAGGTCCAGATGATGCAGCAACACTGACAGTCTGGATGAAGCAGACTGCGAATGCCGGAAGTGTGAGCTAAGACCTTGAGCCTTCCTCAGAAGACAGTCAAGACCTGGGTAGCGCTTGACAAGTTTCTGCCTATACAAGAGCGCTTGCCCCTCCGTATGAAATTAGAAACAGTCTGAGGTACCACCATTACATCCTTATAATGGAATATTATGCAAAGGATGCTGTCACACAAACTCATCATGATTGGCTCCAGGAGTTCAGGTTCCTTTACTTGAGTGCGGATGAAGTAAGCTTCACTTGGAAACGCTGGTTGACACTCCAGTTCCACCCAGGTGCCCTTTTCCTTGCTTCCTTTTTCTCATTTTAATGGATGTACTGGAGGAAACTGTCTCTGCTCTTGGGGTGGCGAATGTGCTCCACACGAACATTGATTCTTGGGCAAGGGTTTTACCATTTATCTGCTTGTTCACAAATTCACACAGCATGCTGTTTAACATTGTAGATCCTGGGAGTATTGCCATGACAGCATTTAGGTGGCATGCCTTTTTCTATAGTGCCCATACCCTTAATGTGCATAATGTCGCACTTCTTGTAAATGCACATGTATGTTGACAAAGGCAAAGGACCACTGACCGGGCTACTGCCCTATTTGCACCCCGGCACCTCTTTCACAATAGCCTTACCCCAAAACCAGCAGAAATGCCCTTACTGACCATCAGAATGAAAATCGTTGTAAGAAAAGATTATTTCAAACAAGAGTTTTCTGAATAGGACATTGGGTATCGCTGTTTTTTTAAAGCAGCATGACCCTAATACCAGACAAAAGGCCCTTATGCACACTGCCAATAAAATGTGTACAAAGCAATGAAGACGGTTGACAGGAGGTCCAGATGATGTAGCAATGCTGACAATCAGGCCGAAGCAGAGTACGAATGCCGGAAGTGTAAGCTAAGACCTCGAGCCTTCCTCAGAAGACAGTCAAGACCTGGGTAGCGCTTGACAAATTTCTGTCTATACAAGAGCGCTTGCCCCTCCATATGAACTTCGAATCAGTCTGAGGTACCACCATTATATCCTTATGCTTAAGCAACAATGGAATATTTTGCAAAGGATGTTGTCACATAAACTCATCGTGAATGGGCTCAAGGAGTTCAGGTTCCTTCCTACAAGTTGGGACGAAGTGAGCTTCACTTGGCAATGCTGGTTGATGCTCCAGTTCCACCCAGGTGCCCTTTTCCTGGCTTCCTTTTTATCGTTTTCCTTGACACGCTGGAGGAAACTGTCTCTGCTCTTGGGGTGGCGAATGTGCTCCACACGAACATTGATTCTTGGGCAAGAGTTTTACCATTTATCTGCTTGTTCACAAATCTGCTTGTTCACAAATTCACACAGCATGCCGTTCAACATTGTAGATCCTGGGAGTATTGTCATAATAGCATTTAGGTGGCATGTCTTTTTCTATGGTTCCCATACCCTTAAAGTGCATAATTTCGCCCTTCTTGTAAATGCGCAAGTATTTTGACAAAGACAGAGGGCCACTGACTGGAGTACTGCCCTATTTGCACCCCTGACACCCCTTTTACAATAGCCTGACCCCAAAACAAGCAGAAATGCCCTTATGGACACAGAGAGTTAAATTAGCAGGAAGAAATGAGTATTTGAAACAAGATTTATTTGAATAGAACCTTGAATACCACAGTCCTTTCCAGCTGCTTGACCTTTAAAGCAGCAAAAATAAAATTTTCAACACTCAATAAAATTAGCCAGAATAAAAGAGGTTTTTTTTAAACATTTTTGGGAATAGGACCTGGATTATAGCTGTTTTTTTTACAGCACCCTGACCCCAAAAGCAGGAAAAATGATGACTTTTTGGACACTTTTAAAAATTGTGACGAAGAAATGCCTGTTAGAAATCACATTTTTTACCAAAGGACCTGGATTATAGCTGTTTGTTTACAGCACCCTGACCCCAAAAACTGGATAAATGTCCTTTCGGACACTTTTAAAAATTGTGACAAAGAAATGCCTGTTAGAAACCACAATTTTTACCAAAGGGCCTGGATTATAGCTGTTTTTTACAGCACCCCCAAACCATTGACAGTGCTTAAAATTTTTATGAAGAAATGAGTAATTGGAATAAGGTTTTTTCAACAAAACGTGTACAATTGGTGTCTTTTACAGTCTCCTAACCGCCAAACCAGCAAAATTACCTTTTGGACACTGTGAATACAGTAAGAAATGAGCATTTAAAAAAATTGTTTTTCAAGAGGACCATTTCTTTTTAAAGAGGAATGTGAAGTAGACCAGCTACTAGTCGGTAACCTCGGCAACTGGGGCAACAACATCATCAGAGATCCACGCCTGATTCATCTTGATAAAAGTCAAACGATCCACATTCTTAGTGGAAAGCCGGATACGTTTGTTGTTATCACTCCTCCAGCTGTGCTGAAGTTCCACTCCGAGGAGACACTGGCTGCTGGGCAGGATAACACCTCTATGGCGTGGTGAGTAAGCTCGGGCCATTCATCCATTTTGGATACCCAGAAGTCGATTGGGGCCGGAACATGCCCAAAGACATTGGTGTTGAGCCGCAGGTCGTGGACCATATACTTAAGGTGGTCTCTGTGCCCTGCAATACAGGTGTTGGTGAGGTGGTAAATAAGGATTGCCAGAGGTCACCCATTAGTTTTCTGCCACAATGCCTGCTGCTATGGCTATTTGCCACTCTACTGCTGTCACGTTACTGACGTTGTTCCACCGTGAACTTAGAACATGATGCAGACGCAACAGATGTCTCGAGTTGATCAATGAGAACAGTCTCAAATTCCTGCATTCTACTGTCAATTTGTGTGGGTGGAAGGAAAGTGCTGACTTTCGCTTTGTAACGTGGATCAAGGAGGGTGGCCACCCAGTAACTGCTGTTCATTTTGATGGCCTTGATGCGTGGATCATGTTGGAGGAAATGGAGCATCCAAGCACTCATGTGAGAGATGCAGCCAGAATGACCCAAGCCTTGGGGTCGAGGGGCACTAAACAGATCTTCCTTGTCTTCCTCCTTCGCCTCAAATCCATGCCAACCTCTTTCCAATGCAGGGACATCGGTACCGTTGGTGTTCAGCCATGCATCATCCTCCTCCTTCGCTTTCTCATCCTCAGAATCAACACAGCCCTGACTAGCCTCAGATGCTGTACTCTGAAGCGCTGCCCTGCACCAGCCATGGACCTCGAACCACCGCCTAACGAAGACCTATAAAGTTGGGAAACTGTCGGGCCTTCTTGATCTGACGGCGAGTAAGGCTCTGTGTCCGCATCTGTGTTCGCCAGTCGGAAAGGCAACATTTCCAAGGCCAAGAGCCTGGCAATGCTGACATTCAGGCTTTTGGTTGGGATGAAAGAGTTTCTTCTGTTCCCACACCTGGTACATAGAAGGCTGGCTGCTAGACTGGCCGCTGTACGGCGTGCAGGTCAAACTGGTGGAAAGAGAAGGGGTAGGCTGTGTCTCTGGTGGTGGTGGTAATCGGGCGACGGTGTGTGGCACTGGGGCTGATCCTTGCTCATGCTGCTGCGGGACATGGGCAGTAGAGGAACGCTTGGTCTTGGAAGTGGCAGAGGAGGAGACTGAGGGTGTCACAGTGGTTGGAAGCCCAGGACCTGTGTGGCCTTTATTCTCCAAGTGATAACCTAGTAGCGGTGTTTCCATTGCGACCACTGACCATGCCAGGTGGATTAATGTCAGCGGACTTGTGATACCTTGCCCTTCTACCTTTCTTAAGAGGCTGGACCCATACCGACACTACCCCATCATCTTCCTCCTCGTCCACTGATGAGGCGCTCGCAAGCAAATGCTGCTGAAAAGACCACGTTGGATCCAAATGTCATTATCAACATCATCATCATCACAGGTGGCTTCCTCGTCCTGACAGTCTACATTCTGAAGCTGTGGGCTAGAAGCCACAGGCACTGCAAGGCGTTGCCGACCGCTTGGGATTTGTGCGGACTGCATTGTGTCATCAAAGAGCTCTTCAGAACATGGATTATCCACAGTGGTCTGTACATGGGTTGACATTTGGGATGCCTTTGCTTCAGGTCGGATGGACGCCGACGATGATGATGACATTTGTGGCCGTGACTGGGAGGACGAGGAAGTAAAACCGCTGGATGCAGGTTGCGTTAACCACTGAAGAACAGATTGGCAACGCTCTTCATTACTGAGATTCACAGGTAACCAAACCAGCGATGACAAGCCTGACTGTCCTGCAACTGACGATGTGCTCGCTTGCGTGTTGACCGGAGCACCTTCTCTCATACCTCTAGCTCCACGTCCTACACCCCTCTTTGCTCGCTTACCACCTGTAGTTCGCTCCATGTTCAGAAAGATAATGTCACGGCGCATGTTTCCGCCGTGAAGCAGCAAGGCACGGTAGGGGTTAATCCCTCTAGTTAGTCGACACACCCAGGGAGAAGCCGAGCTGATGAGCTTAGGAGTGACAGCTCGGCTCCTAATCAAGTCAGAGGGTGTGTCGCACTGGCCAATAGGAGGGCCCGGGGGCCGCACCACTCGTCTGCTGGGGCGGGCTCTGGGATCCTCATTTAAACTCCCTCATTTCTCTCAGTCCCTGCCTGAGAGAGGTTTCCCCTTGCTTTTTTCCTGTGTTTTCCTGTTGGTATTTGCTCTCCAGATTTCTGACATCGGCTCGCTTCCTGACCTCGCCTTTGCCTCCGATTTTGTACTACGCTCCTGACTGTGTTTGGACCCTGGCTTGTTTTTGACTATTCTTTTGGCTTACGTTTCTTGGCAAATACGTTGCGACTGACCCGGACTGTTGGACTTTGAGTTTCCCTGACGGCCCTGCACTTAGCAGCGTAGGGGCTGTCGTCCAGTTGGGGTCTGCCGCCTAGGCAGCACGCCAAGTAGGCAGGGACAGTGGGCTGGGTGGCAGTCAGGGCCCACTGCACCTCCTCTGACATGACAGATAAATATTTAAAAGGTCTAGAAGATTTTTTCATGGTCTCTTATTGAAAAACTGTACTGCAAAGACAGCAAATCACAGGTGTTCTTAAATCCCTCTAATTTCCAACTGCCAACTAGGATTACAAACAGAATTGTTTCTAACGAATATCTGTGAAATGCAGTCTTGTGGAAGAACAGTAACACCAAATCAACAGTCTCAGTCCCTGAGATTTACAACTGCAAAGTAGGACTAGCAATTGACTTTTTTCTACAGATTGTCTAAGAACTGCGGTCTTTTCTGACAACTGACAACCAGTAGTAGAAATAGAAATTTTTTCTACGCAATATGGAATAAATGTGGTCTTTTGCAACAAATGACAACCAAGAGTAAAAAAATTAAATTTTTCTACGAATTAGCTAAGAACTGCGGTCTTTTCGGACAACTGACAATCACGGATAGAAATAGAAATTTTTTCTATGGAATAAATGTGGTATTCTCCAACAACTGACAACCAAGAGTACAAATAGAATATTTTTCTACAGATTGTCTAAGACATGCAGTCTTTTCTAACAAGCAGGGGTAGAAATAGAAAAATTTTCTAAGGAAGAACTAATAAATGTGGTGTTTTCTGACAACCAGGAGTACAAATAGAATAAACTGTGATTTCTTATGAGAGATGAAAGTAGCTGTGTATGATGCCGAAGTTCACCCCACAACAAAAGGCCCCCCCTCCTATGACACTGTTGGCAGGCTACGCGGAAATAAAATACGGTGCTATTTCACAATGATTTGAGAGGAGAAATATGAGTAATAAATGCAGAAGTGCACCCCTCAACAAAGGGACACCCTGAAATCAGACTGTAGTGGTTGGCAAGGCAGAAATAAAACTGGGTGCTATTTCACCGTGCTTTGAGAGGAGAAATATGAGTAATAAATGCAGACGTGCAGCCCACAACAAAGGGACACCCTGAACTCAGACTGTGGTATCCGCTAGCAACGCAGAAATAAAATTGGGTGATATTTCACAGTGGCTTGAGAGGACAAATATGAGTAATAAATGCAGACGTGCACTCCGCAACAAAGGGACACCCTGAACTCAGACTGTAGTGGCTGGTAACGCAGAAATAAAATTGGGTGCTATTTCACAGTGGCTTGAGAGGACAGATATGAGTAATAAATGCAGACGTGCACCCCACAACAAAGGGACACCCTGAACTCAGACTGTGGTATCCTCTAGCAACGCAGAAATAAAATTGGGTGATATTTCACAATGGCAGCACCTAGGCAGCAGGCCCGCTGTCTTGGGGTTATTCTAGACTCTGATCTGTCCTTCACCCCTATATCCAACTCTGGCCCGCTCCTGTCACCTGCACCTCAAGAACATCTCAAGAATCCGTCCTTTTCTCACTATCCAAACAACTCAAACCCTCATTGTCGCTCTTATTCTTTCTCGTCTTGACTATTGTAACTCCCAGATTATCGGTCTCCCTCTCTGTAAACTCTCCCCTCTACAATCTGTCCCGAATGCAGCAGCCAGGCTCGTCTTTCTTTCCAGCCACTATACTGATGCCTCTTCCCTATGTCACTCGCTGCACTGGTTGCCCATCCAGTACAGAATACAACATAAACTAATCACTTTCATCCATAAAGCTCTCCACAGAACTGCACCCCCATACATCTCCTCCCTCATCTCTGTCTACCACCCTGCCCGCTCTCTCCGCTCAGCTATGGACATCAAACTACAGACCACAATCATCCGAACCTCCCATGCCTGTCTTCAAGATTTTGCAAGTGCTGCACCCATTCTCTGGAACATCCCACCACGTACCATCAGGCACAATCCTAGCCTTCGCAGTTTTAAGAGTGTGCTGAAAATACATCTTCTTAGGCAGGCCTACCAAAATAACACACACAAAAAAGGGGACATTACTTACTTAAAAAACACCACCATTGTGGGCCCTGTTCACAGCTCAATAGCTGGACTAAACTGAGCCTAGGAGCAGGCATCTAGCCTTATATGCTCCTGGGAAAACATGACAGGTGCATCTGATTGCTGAATAACAACTCATAGATCCCACTGCTAAGGGAACAATTAAATGATACAGACTGCGTGTGTGAACAGGTACAAGCTAATGTGCAGTCTGTATCATTGAATTGTTCCCTTAGCAGTGGGATCTATGAGTTGTTATTCAGCAATCAGATGCACCTGTCATGTTTTCCCAGGAGCATATAAGGCTAGATGCCTGCTCCTGGGCTCAGTTTAGTCCAGCTATTGAGCTGTGAACAGGGCCCACAATGGAGGCCAACCAAAATCCCTAATTGCTAACCCACACCTTCTATCACACACATTTCTGTTACTCCCTACACTAGGGCACTCACAGGCACTTATCTGTATATGGATGTACTGTCATGGTGGCAGGTTCACCCAATTTTTATGTAAACCACTGCATATTTATGAAACAAGGCTGGACCATTGTAAATTTAGCACTTCTCCCCGTTGTCTCCCTAGGCACCCACATAGATTGTAAGCAGGGGCATAACTGCCGGGGTAGCAGACGTAGCAGCTGCCCCAGGGCCCGTGCTCTTAGGGGGGCCGGCGCAGCTGCTACTGCATCCGCTACCCGGGTAATGCCGCTCCTGGGCCCTCCGGCAGTGAACTTGACAGTTCACTGAGGCGGGCGCAGAGCTGCGGGGCCCGGCGCATTCTGCCTCTGAACGCCCGGGCCCTCCTCTGCCCGGTGGTAGCAGAACGAAGCGACGCTGCACTCTGCTACTTCCCCTGCCGGCTCTACCTGATCACATGGGCGGCGCGATTGCATCACATGATCGCGCACCCACGTGGCATAGGCTGCCTAGGAGTGCAGCGCATGAGGAGCGTGGATGGAGGTAAGTGATTTCTTATTTTACCTGCCCTGCCTGTATATATAGCCAACCCTGCCTCACTATATACCCCAGCCTGCCTATATAGCCCACCCTGCCTGACAATATAGCCCACAACCCATATAATACCCCAGCTGCCTATATGCCCAACAACCAGCTCTATATAAACCCAGTCTGCCTATATAGCCACCCTGCCTGCCTATATACCCCAGTCTGCCTATATAGCCCACCCTGCCTGACTATATACCCCAGCCTGCCTATATAGCCCACCCTGCCTGACTATATACCCCAGCCTGCCTATATAGCCCACCCTACCTGACTATATACCCCTGCCTGCCTATATAGCCCACCCTGTCTGAATATATAGCCCTGCATGAAACTCACTCCGGCTGCGGTTGGTTAAACCCTTAGCTGCCGTGGTCTATCACGGTCGTGGAAGCTAAGGTAAAGACAGAAGGAGGGAGCTTTTTCTTTTCCTCCTCAGCAGCTGCAACACGATTGCGGCTGCTGCTGTCTCACATCACAGCCCGGGAGTATAAGAAACACTTCCGAGCTGTGTGTGACGCCACTATGTCCTGTCGTACCCCCTGGGCATGGCTTGGCATAGTGGTTGACAGTTGTCATGGAGACAAGTGCATAGCAGTTCTGCTATTTTCTCTTCTTCTTTGTATCAGTGATCTGGAGATCATTCATACAAGTACCCTGTGGGGAGAAGTAAAAAAAAAAAAAAAAAAAAAAGGTGAAAAAGTGCAAAAAAAAGTAAAAACACAGAAAATGAATTAAAAACACGCGCACCGCCTTTTTCCTCTTTACAAATGGCAATTGGCCCCAAAAATCAAAAATATATAAAGTACACATATTTGGTATCGCCGCAGACATACCCTATAAATATTTCACGTTAATTAAACGCCGTAGGAAAAAAAAAAAAAAAAAAAGTCGCAGAATTGCAATTTTTGTTCATCCTGCAGCACATTAAATGGAATAAAAAGCGAAAAAAAACGCACATAAACGCCAAAGTTGTACCAATTGAAACGTCAGTTCATCTCGCAAAAAAAAACCCCTTACACAGCTAAAATAAAAAATTAAGACTATCAGAAGATAGCGATGTATATATTTTGTTTTATACAATAGAAACACTTTTTTTTAAAGTGCTTCAACATAAAATAACTATATAAATTGGGTATCGCCGTAAACGTGGCGACATACAGAGTAAAACTAACTTGTCACGTATACTGCACAGTGAGCGCTGTTAAAAATAAAAATAAAAAACACTTCTAGGATTGCAGTATTTTCTTCACCCTACCTTCCAAAAAATGGATTTAAAAGCGATCAAAAATCATTGTCCCCCCCAAAAATTATACCAATAAAAATGTCAACTCATCCAGCAAAACAAAGCTGCTATACAGCTCCGTTCACAGAAAAATGAAAGAGCTATGGCTCTCAGACTATGGCGATGCAAAAACGTGTTTTCCTTTTTGAATAAAAGTGTTTTTATTGTGTAAAAGCAGTAAAGCATAAAAAAATATAAAATTTGGGTATCACTGTAATAGTTTTGGCCTGCTAAGTAAAGCTAGCATGTCATCTATACCACATAGTGACCGCTGTAAAAAATAAAAAAACACTACCATGATTGTTGTATTTTGTTCAAAATGCCTCACAAAAACCTTAAAAGGGTTGTCTCACTACAATGATTCATCTCACCTCAGTCCTGTTTTCTTGGTTTCACTTTGAATTCAGGGACGTGTTTACTGGCTTCCACTAGGCTGCAGTAGAAGCCAGATCTGTAGCTTTAGCAACCAGTGCTGGCAGCCTATCAGATTAGATCAAACAGGTCTGTAGCTATAGCGACCTGAGGAGCTGATACAGCCCATACAAGAGGGGATATCTCAGAATAGGTAGGACACCGTTAACGGAAACATACTGCAAAGTGATTTGTTTTTGCAAGACCTTTAACATAAAAAGCAATCC
Organism: Phyllomedusa bahiana; assembly: GCA_025379985.1. Lineage (NCBI taxonomy): Eukaryota > Metazoa > Chordata > Amphibia > Anura > Hylidae > Phyllomedusa > Phyllomedusa bahiana. Next base: position 86,173 of record JAODAL010014109.1, read on the forward strand.
TTGTAGTGACACAGCCCCTTTAATAACAAGTTTTCAAAGCATTATATCCACCCCATAGTGGTACCAATACAAACGCCAACTCATCCCACAAAAAATAAGCCATAATCAACTCCATATACAGAAAAATAAAAAAGTTATGGCTGTCATACTATGACGACATAAAAACACAATTGTTTATAAATGCATTTCTATTGTGTAAAAGTATCAAAATATAAAAAAGTATCTAAAATTTATATCATTGTAATTGTACCTACAATCTATGTATACCCGCATACAAAATATAACATACTGTATTACGCTTTTAAATTCATGAAAAATGTTATTAATAACTTCTTTTGACAGCGACCAAATTCAACACAATCGTTTTCGGTCCCATTCAGACCTTCATCAGATGTGTCACTAAAAAGTAACACAAATTACAAAAATTACAAAAGTTATAAAAAGTCACAATATACCACATACCAATGACAATACACCAAATATGTAATATACAGATGTCATATCAAAAGGATGCATTAAATACAAGATAAAATATAAACCCATAAATCATTTAATGATAGAGGATGCAGGTCCAACAACACTAAGAGCAAACACCACAGTGAGCATACCTTCACAAATTGTATCATGGAAATGAGACCTATAGCCCTATTGAAAAGATTGTATGATTAGTACTGGATCAAGCTGTCATTAACTTCCATTAGAGAAAACAGTGCCCCATTTATACATACATAAGTATGCCCACACAGATATATATATCTCACTGTCCCCTTAGTATAATGATCTTCCGTATAATAAACAAAATAGAAATACTTACAGGCGTTCTAAAGATGTTATGTATAATGGCCGCAGCACAGTGGTGTAGGTAAGCAAGGCGCCGTGCTCCACTCGGAGCTCGGCGTCTCTAAATAGGTACCGCGCATGCGCCGTACGGAATCCCGGACGTGCGTCATGTCAGGGCATATCTGTATCTATTTCCGCCCTTATGTGTACTACTGGGCATGCGCGAATCGCCGTTCTGTACATGGACACATACAATGGTTCAAAAGGATTGTCCACAGGGAAAACAGTAATAAATAAGATATCTTCACCAGTAGATACACCAGTATAACTAGCTGTATGTAAAGTATTGATGGTTTATTGGACATGCAACCTACTAGATGTTAATACATCAGCACATAGTTAAAGATATATGCAATGTGTAACAAACACATCATAAAGGTAAAGATCAAAGCCTATCAACATTATATAATTACCTATCAGTACATATGCATCACTTTCAATAATAGCAGTCCATATAATAATGACAAAAATCCACATCTATATATATAAACCTATAAGAAAATCAATATACAAAAATATACATACACAAAGGAAAAATATATGTATGGACAAAAAAATTCCCATCTGTTGTAGAAAATACAAAAAAAATAAAAAGAATAAAGAAGAAAATTATATCTATCACAAAAGCCGAAAAAAGTCCCGTACACAATGATATTATATATAACAATCCTAAGGCCCGGTTCACACGGCTTATTCAAGCCGGAATTGCGAGCCAGATTGCGCTCGCAATTCCGGCTTGAATAAGGGGCGGGTGCGGGGGCGCAGCCTGCCGGCCCCATAGACTTGCATTATCCACGGCGCGTATTGCGCCTGGATAATGTGCATGTCAGTCTCTCCCCGCCCGGCGGATTCGCCGGGCGAGGAAGAGCGACGGAATCCACTGTTCTCTATGAGAACGGTGGATTACCGGAATTACTGCGATGGATTGGCGCCGTACTGCAGCGCAAATCCGGCGCGCAGTACGCCGCCAATCCGCGCCGAAATAAGCCGTGTGAACGGCCCCTAAAGTGCCCTAATTGTTCTATATCTCCAAAAAATTGGGAAGAAGTATCATCTAAAGGTGAAATCACACTCTCGATTTAGGCCACGAGGTGTCAAGGTATCTAACCGATGGATCCACCATGACTCCCTTTCTCTCAATAACCTGACTTGGTCTCCACCTCTACGGGGGCGTCTAAGCTGCTCCAAGATTTGAAACCTTAGTTGTGCCACTGAATGTTTAGCATGTGTAAAATGTGCTGGAACTGGTAACCAATTCTTCTGACACCTAATCGTAGACTTGTGACAAGCAATTCTATCCTTAGCTCTCTGCATCTATCCTTAGAGAGCTAAGGATAGAATTGCTTGTCACTAGTGTTGAGCGATTATTATCGACAAAGTTGAAATCGGCACAGTTTTTATGGTGATTTTTTAGATCATACAATAATTTATGTTAAAATCTGTGCATCATCTATTAAGATCGCGCCATTTTCGGTGCTTCCTGTAATTTTGGCGGCCAGCAAATCAGATTACAGAATAGAGCAGGGTGAGATGTGTGTGCGACGTCATGACTGGGATTGTATGTTGCAATTGGCTGAAAAATCACATGACCTCGTTTTACATAACAGGC